>JAODUE010001890.1:756-12123 GCA_027564755.1 Amblyopsis hoosieri
AAGTTAAGATAACCTCTGGCTGTGTGCAGGTCTGGTAGGTAAGTTAAGATAACCTCTGGCTGTGTGCAGGTCTGGTAAGTCTGTTAGGTAAGTTAAGATAACCTCTGGCTGTGTGCAGGTCTGGTAGGTAAGTTAAGATAACCTCTGGCTGTGTGCAGGTCTGGTAGGTAAGTTAAGATAACCTCCGGCTGTGTGCAGGTCTGTTAGGTACGTTAAGATATGGTTCAATGGAGAGAGAGAAGTAGTGAATAGAACAGTGCACTGGTACAGACGTGTGAATAACAGCAGCACCTTGCATGGCTGACACCACCATCGGTGTGTGTGTGTGTCTCCCTGCTTATATATGTGTGTGTGTGTGTGTGTGTGTGTGTGTGCGTGCGGGTGTCAACTCACAAGTTCCTCATCCTTCAGAGAAGTTCGTGTTGCCAGTATGTGGGCGAGTCCTGCCTTCCTCGACTGAAGCATTGACTGGGAGAGAGAGATTACATTATCACCATATAAACAGTACATAAAGCGCAAGTGCATGTATTGGCCAGAGGGGGCAGAGCTGAGTGTGTCTGTGTCTGTGTGTGTGTGTGTGTGTGTGTGGCCTGTTCAATCTTGTTCCTCCTATTTGCATCAACACAACATAGGTGCAACATCTACTGATGGTGCGACGTTACCTTATGGTACTGCAGTGAGAGTTTAGAGCGAGAGTTTGGTGCGAGAGTTAAGAGCGAGAGTTTAGAGTGTGAGTTTAGAGTGAGAGTTTAGAGTGAGAGTTTGGAGTGAGAGTTTGGAGTGAGAGTTTAGAGTGAGAGTTTAGAGCGAGAGTTTAGAGTGCGAGTTGGGGGCGAGAGTTTAGAGTGAGAGTTGGGCATTGTCTCATGTGTCTGGGCAGTCAGGCTGGGCCCAAGGTGGAGTACAATAATACATGGTTCACGGTGATGAAAGGGAAAAACAATATGTCTGCCTCCACAGAGGGGGGGAGCAGCCACTGCTGTCTTGCCAAAGCTCTGGTGTGTGTGAAACATCAGTCAGTCTGGAGAAGCCTTAAGCGCCACACCCTGTACGGACAAGCTCACCGTACTGGTCGCACTGGTACCTGGATGTTGTTACTAAGGTAACAGTACTCACCATGGCCTGAAGACAGAGGGGTGGGCATGGAGAAGCAAACGAGAGAGAGAGAGAGAGAGAAGGTTACTGGCACACAAACAGCTCACCTTGACTCATAGACCCCTCATAGTATTAATATGCCGCTGCTGTAGAGATGCTCCTGCAGCCAGTGTTCTGCACTAAACTCACTGATATTTACATTCAGCAGACTGACTGTTTGCTTTGGCACAATGTCATGGCTGTGAGGAACAATGTTTGCTTTTCTAGGTAATCCATCCATCAGTTCGTCTGCCTGGCTGTTAACAGACAATGGGCATTTGTAGGGTCATGTTATTTCACATTTTCTCTACTCCTCCTCATACAGCTCACAGCGTTCTCACCACCACGCTCTACAGTTAGGTCGCAAACATAAACAACGAGCTGGGCTGGGAAATGTTGAGCTTTCTAGGGCAGGAATGAAATTGACTAGGTCAAAGGTCAATTTATTTACAGGAGTGTACCTTTACATATAACACATAACCTGACCTTTGACCTTCCTTTAGAGAACATCATTTAACAAAAGGGTTCCAATGGACAGCACGCATAAAATGTTTGGAAGGAGGGGGGCGACCTTTCACCCTTTATGCAGACCGGAATGACCCAGCGTTCCATGAAAGTTAATAAGGAGGTACACAGATTTCACCATAGTATTGCCCATCATTTATCTCTGCGGGCGATAATTAATATAAAAAAAAAATCGATTCTCCAATTAAAATCAATCTTAATTTTAATGATCCGAAATCGATTCACAAAATTCACAAGATCGATATTATAAGACCAGACGCAAGATGTGGCGTGCTTCCCCTTTAAGACTGTAGCAGCGGTGCAACGTCTGTCTGCTTCTCCCTGAGTTGAACATGAGCACGATGGATTATGTCAGTTTTCAAAGTAAAGACACATGGACACTGAAATGGTGAGGAAGGCTTAAACATTATGCATTTTTAGCGTCTGTGTGGAATGCTTTTCTAAAGCTAAATAACGGCCGGCGATCTGCACGAGGAAAATGCGATGCCGACTCCGGCGTAGGTTACAGTTGCTTTGAGGAAGAAAACAACGATTCAGACCAGATTATGAAAATGTGCGTATTAATCGATGGCATTAATGCGTTCTAGTGCCACCGAAACACTGTATAGAAATACAGTCTCGTATTAAAATGAACTCGTATCATAGACCCATTTAATGTTAAATGATGCACTATACAGCCTACAACTGAAATATGGTGCACTAGTAAATAACTTCGTCAGAATGCCTCAAAGCTGCTGGTTGGCATAGCGTGCAAAAATAATCTGACATGTTTTTAGCTCATTTGGGTTCTATTTTTGCTCCATTGAAATGTATTACAACACACCATCTTTCTATAATTCAAATATCTTTGAGTGTACCTTTAAGGAAGGTCAAAGGTCAGGGTAGGCTTACTCACCAACTCACTGACAAGAGGTATGGGCCTACGCTTGCGCAGATCAGGCATGCTGTCAATGCCAAATGGTGCTCCCCCCCTGCACACGCACACACACACACGCACACACACGCGTACACACGCACACTCAGGCACAAACAACAAATTTTGCTGATCAGTACAGTTATTGAATTCCAAGCCTGATACTTAACCCTTTGAAATAGCTGAGAAGAAGCAGGCATATTATTTTTTTAAATATGAAATGCCGAATCACTCACAGATCCAACACTGAGCACAATAATAATTTTAATGTATTCTTTGCTTCAAATCAAAACCTACACAGTGAGCTGAAGCTATGGCACTGTTGCGATAGCAAGCCTCAACATCCCTACAGTGAAGCTGTAGCAGAACTAATAAACAGTGAATATCCACATGTGCCAAATCTGAAGAATGACGTTAAAGAACCCCACAGTGTATCCTTTGCTTTTCATGGAAGCTGGAGGACAGCATAGGCTAATGGGCTGGAGGGCAGCATGACCCAGCTCATGGGTTGTGCTCCCTGTAAGCATCCTTTTTCAATATTCATAACCCTTAACTTCTCTAACTGCCCAGATGCTTAGGATACATTCTCTCTCTGTGTATGTAGTATGGTAAGAATGTAAGTCTCTCTCTCTGAGACAGACACACACGCACACATTGTTACTAACCCAGGCTTGGCCCACGGGTGTATGCTGGCCTCGCCATCTTGATCGCCGCTCTGAAATGGAGGTCAAAGGTCATTTGAGTACATTTGTTTGCTAACAGGTTGTTTTGAATTGCAATTGTCTCTGTCCATGCATGAGTGCGTGGGTGCGTGCATGGGTGCGTAATCAAAAGGCAAGTGAGCGAGAGATAGAGAGAGAGAGAGAGAAAACAGCTGTTCAGGGTGAGGCTGGTTGAGTTTCAGTCATCAGTCAAAAAGAGGTTTTAAATAAATGAAATAGACTTTCCTACCGTGTCGCATTCCTCTCCAATCAACACACTCTGAATAATGACTGGGAATTCCTCGAAGCAAAGCTAATCATTATTCTTAATAGTTTGTCCATACAGAAGTGCATTAACGATACATGTAATCTGTTCCTCTCCAATCTAATTATGTTCATACTTTTCCTGGTCAATACAGGCATATTCCTTCCCATCATTTAGATCATGTTATTTAGTGGGGACAGGACATTATTTGTAAGAGTACGAGGAATGTGTTCTGAAAACAATTAAATAACTTAGGCATTTTAGCAAGTAAACATAAAGTGTATGGAGAGGCATGTGTATAATTACGTCATTTTGATCCAGTAAAGAAATAAATATTTCACCCAGATATTTATTTGTTATTCGTTACCTAAAAATCTTGATTTTTAATCATAATTTACCTTCCACTTCAACAAAAGAAGTATGTTGTGTCTTTTGACAATATCACTTTCACACAACTTAAATATGTTAAATCTGTGACAAAATGCTACAAAGTGAGGCAACCTTTTCTCCGTCTTGACTTCCATCTGCAAGAGAGAGAGAGAGAGAGACATTCATACAGTCAGTTTGATGAACGCCAAGGCATGTCCTGAGCTAATCATTCCTCACAAAAGCCTGCGTAATGCTAAAAGCTGCGTCTGCCACGTTCTCAGAGCGATGTGGCCATCAGCGTTCCATTATGTCTAATTCATCATCACAACGACTCCCAATATTTCCTTTCCTATTCCTCTTCAAAGCCAGGCTGGCGACGCCGAGATAGTTAATGCTGTTAATCCAGTAAATGCCTGAATGCTGAACCCCCACAAAGCATGTAGCTTGTGAGTGATGGGTGGTACAGTGCACCAGAGGGGCTCCCACGTCACCAAACGAACACTTTTCAGGAGCCTGGACTAGGTAACACTGCAACAGCGCTGCCAAACACTCCAATAGGAGTAGACCGCTTCTATTAATGAACACAACACTTTAATAGGGTGGATTTCAGTCTCGCTTTAGCTCCTGTTGAGGTGAAAGACCATTGGCAAGTATTGGTGAAAGGCTTGGAGAGGAATTTACATTTTATAACATAACAAGCTTCTATTAAAACATGAGTAAACAACCCCTGTAGGGTTCACAATGGTTTATAGCCACTTAAAAGTATGAACTGTAAGATTGAACTTTTAGCCTGAGGGGGTTGTAAATATATAATATATATAAATATAAAGGGAATTATTAAATGGTGAAATAATAAAAAGCAGTCTGAAGGAACTTTTGTAACTAAAAGTTAACTCAGAAAGTGGTTATATATGACATTCTACCACTAGATGTCATGCTAAGAGCAAAAGCATCTCAATGACCAAAACAAATGCTTTGGCCACACACACACTAACATGCATGTGTTGCCAGCCCGGTATCAAATAACTGAGAAGCTCTGAATACAACACACACACACACACACACACACACGCACACACACACACACACACACACACACACACACACATACAGGGAGTGTGATGTCATTCCCTGCTCAGGACACCATTACAACACTATATCTTTACTTACACAACAGTTAATTCTGACAAAGTGATCTTATTGGACGAAAGGCATTCCATGAGTGCCAATATTTCAGTCTAACGCACTGGGACTTTTAACTATGCATGTATCACTCCACTTTACCAGTGTTCTTCTAATAACAGTTGCTAATTCAAAACATTTAAATAAATAGACAATAGTTGTTTGCTGCTGTATTAATTATTAAATATCACACTTAGTGTCTTTAAACAATGACCAACACCAACACACATACACACATGAAACAAATCATATGAATCCACACATTGGGACCACAAACAGAAGGAACAGAAGACCCCAGAAGGCCCCAGGAGACCCTGGAGATCCCAAGATACCCCAGAAGGCCCCAAGAGACCCCAGGAGGCCCCGGGAGGTCCCATGAGACCCTAGGAGGTCCCAGGAGATGCTAGGAGGTCACAGGAGACAACAAAGTACTTCAGAAGGCTCCAGGAGACCCTGGGAGGCCCCGGCAGACCCTAGGAGACTCCAGGAAACCTCCAAAGGCTCCAGGAGACCCTAGGAGACCCCAGGAGGTCCCAGGAGACCCTATGAGACCCCAGGAGGCCCCGGGAGGTCCCAGGACACCCCAGGAGGTCCCGGGAGGTCCCAGCATGCACCAATGACGGCAACATAACGGCGGCAACAGGCGGCGGGAAAGCAACAGATGCTACCTGGCTGGTCGTCGTCGGGGCAGCAGAACGACGCCATGGTAACGCTGGCTAGGCTCCTTCTCGTCTCCCGCTTCTCACGAAGGATCTGCTGGAAGCTCCTCAGGCACCGGAGCCGCCGTGCCTTTCCCGGGCTCCCTCCCCCTTCCGCCTCCCCCTGCTCCTCCCCCGCCACGCCCCCTACTGGCCCTTCTCCCGGACCATGTGGGGCTTCGGGGGGTTCTTTGGGTTGTGGAGCTGGTGGTGCCCGCAGCATTTCCCCCTGCCCCTCCCCCTCATCGGACGCGAGGGGGAGGGGCAGGGGGAGGGCTAGCTCCGCGTTAACAGGTGGTGCGGCAGGGGGCGCCACCGAGTCTTCCGTAAGGCCTGGAGGTGAGCATGAGGTCGGCCCGAGGTCTGGAGGAGCTGCTCCTTCTAGGGGCAGTAGGAGCTCAGGGGAACAGGGAGGAGCGCGGGAGCTCCATGCAGACTCTAGCGTAAGGCTCCGGTTGTCTTGGACACGCAGGGGCTCAGTGGAGCAAGGCTCCACCGGGATGCAGGTTTCCCTGTCGTCTAGCTTTGGCTCCTCTGGTGAGTTTCTGTCCTTCACGTTAGCCTTGGTCTCCTCCGCCTGGCAGAACAGAGCCCCCCCGCCACTTTGGAGACTCGGGGAAGGTAGTAGCCCCGTCACAGGCGGGTCAGGAAGCAACTCCTCACCAGGACCATGGCCTCCTCCTGACGCTTCCAACTTGCGCAGGGCTCCCCGCAATGTAGAGCGGAACCCAAGTACTGCGCGGCCTATCCGCTTCACTCTGAACCCAGCGGTCTGAACGTTGGGGTAGTCGGGGCGAGTGTAGCCGCTGTCCGGGCCTCGGGCTCCGGAGGTGAATGCGTCTTGTTCTGCAACACTGGCGCATAAGGACGCCCTGGGCCACGTTGAACCTGTGCCCTCTTCATACGCAGAATACGCAGAGTCCTGATAACTGTCAGAGGGGAAGCCCAGCTCCCCTGAGAGAACATCATAGTCGTACTCGTCCACTCCTCCAGTGCAACCATCGACCGAACGGTACGCAGGGCTTTGTGGGTAGGACGAGTCCAGAGCGAACTCGTACTCAGCGCTTGGGCCTTCGGCGTGGGGGTCCGCTGGTACTTGAGCCCCAGGCTGCGTCTGCGGCCTCCGTCTCCGTGGATGCCAATCTTCCCTGTCGGCGGTGCTGGCAGGCAGAGAGTTGTAGTGCCTTCTCGGGTGAGCGGAGGGGTGCTCTCCATCTCCATCGCCATAGCAACCCCAGCTCCCTTCCTGGCGGCAAGGTCTGCGTCCTCCGTACTCATCCCGACGTTCCTTCCTCAGGCGAGAAACATCCCTGGGCCACTGGGTGGCGCTGTGTGATGGACTGGAGCTGCTCCTGTGTTCTTCCTCCCTACGCTGCTTCTCGGGGCCCCCACGCTGCCTCCCACCGAGGACAGAAGAAGAGCACTTCTCCAAATCTGACTCGGACTTGGAGCTGTGTCCCGATGACAGCGAGCTGACGCTCTGGCAGTCTTGCTGCATAAGGTTCCCAGCGATGTCGCTGCTCACCGGGATGTCCGAGCTATGGTCGGAGGTGTATTCTTGCTCGTCCTGGTCCCGGTGATCTAGGGATTTGGCAATGGGGTACACGGCCGACTCCTCCGCCATTGGCTTGTTGTACGTTGTGGCGTAAGCGCGAGGCACTGCCCCTACTAAACTACCATAGGCACTCATAGGCCTCTTGCGCGGGGAGGCTCCATCTTTACTGCCCGATGCCCTGGAGCAGGTGCCCACGTGGGCTTTGTTGCCAGAGCGAATGCCCTCGATCTCCGACAGCACGGCGTCCACACAGGACGACACCTCCTCCACGGAGCCCCGGACAGAGCTGAGGTAATCCCTGAGGTCGGAGATCTCCTCCTGGATCTTGTTAATCCCCCGCAGCTCTTTCAGGATGTGCTCGATGATGGCGCTAGACCCTTCCTCGTCCTCATCCTCTTCCAGCAGCGCGCCAGGCAGAACGCTGCTGAAGCTGTAGTCCAGACAGTCACCAGCCGAATACGGCCGCGCGCGCGGCGGAGGAGGAGGAGGACCAAACTCCGACAGAGGCCCGCCTGCCCCCGCGGCCCCAGTGCCGTTGACGCCGGGCCCCGCCTGGCCGTACCACGGCCCCGCCCTCTTCCGCTCTGGCGTCGTCTGCATGCCGCCGTCCGGAGACGTCCGCTTCTGGTTGCCCGGCAACCTGCTGCGCTGCAGCGTGCATGGAATCTGCACGCACCCTTCCCTGTTCAGCTCCACCTCCCCGACGCAGGCCGCTCCCGCTCCGTGCTCCCTGCCGTCGGGGGAACACGAAGCGCCCCGATGCTCCTTCTTATCTTCACTGCCCGCACCCCGCTCCTCCTCCTCCTCAATGCCGGCGTAGTAGAGGTGGGCGTCTGGGGCGCGGTGCTCTGCCGGGCCTTGGAGGAGGCGGTGGATCTTGCCTCGGATGACCAGGGCCACCCTGGGTTTGGGGGCCCTCCTCTTGGGTGGGTGGGTCTTCGAATTGGTGACCCCCTTGGTTGGGGCGACGCCCGCGCCGCGCTGTCCGTTAACGGCGTTAAAACGACTCCTGGAGAACATCGTCTGAACGGACGGGGGGCTCCGGTTCCTAGCTAGCTCCCAGCATAGCTGACTGGAGGTGCTAACGCGACCCCTCGTCCCTGGCCTTGTGCAGCCTAGCCAACCTCAAGTGATTAGTCCATTACTACAAGAGAGAAGATGAAGACACAGCATTAAAAACAACATGCACGCAAGCAACACATCAACAAAACCTCAAAAGGGCACCTTGGATTGTGTAGGTTTGTGTAAACTTATATTCAATGTGGACTATGATTTGATAAGTCGTTTTTGAAGAGTACAAAGTCTGTTATGTTCTGAAACACATTTCTTCATCTTTCTGTGGCAGCTGGAAAAGCATGGGCAAAATTGGAAATATTAAAGTCTAATTAGTGATCGATCAAGTTCATAAAGTGGAGCAGAGGTGCGCAGATGGCAGGTAGAGGGACTTGATATATGAAGCTATATTTTCCTCATCCGGCCACAACCCTAACCAAGGCCCACATGTCACACTCATAATCCCTTGAAGCAAATACGATTCATGTGCTTGAATCCTTCTATTGCATTTCTACTGAAACTAATTTCCCGACCTTGTGAGTTTTGTTATTTATTCATTGTAAAACATCTCAGTATGTAGAGTACGGGTACATTATTATTTTATTTATTATTATAGTCTGGAAACCATGTTCGCTGTAGTGTTTACACTGCCACTCTGGCTGGCGGACCAATCAGGGACCTGTGGGTTGTGACTAAAGGCAATCACGTTTCTAGATGTAGTTCAAACAGCCGTGGTGGCGGTAGAGCTAGATGAAGAGGTACAAACAGTTGAAGCAACACCGACTGGTTAAAAGATGTCCAGTAGTATTAACCTGAGGTCTACACCCAGTAGGAGGCAAAGAATTTAAACAAGCATGTCCAGACCCTGTTGTTGACCAGGTGTATTGTGGGTCTGGCTACACCAGCCTAGACTTCACGTTGACGATCACCTTAATGCAATAGGCTTTGTCTGCTCCACTTAAATGCTTCCTGGGCAATTTCACATGCTGCTGAAGAAAGTGTTAAAACCAGTCGTTAGAATTAGAGTTCCTAAATAAAAAAGGAATCTTCTAGACGGGACTCATGTGCCCCTTATAAACTAGAACCGTGGTTGTGTCGCCCATTGTGACAGCAGTGAATAGCTCTCGTCTGCAGAGCTGTGAGATTCTGGTTCACATAAAGCCTAAAAATAAACCCCAATACAACAGAAACGAATGACATTAAGTCTAGAATTGCTCTGTCCTTACTGACAGCCAAGCCAATGGCGTAAATTAGCTTTTCCTTTCAGAAAACAGGTGGATACAAATGAAGATGGCAATTCACTACAATCCTGGGTACAACACAACAAGTCTCATGTAATGCTTGAGGAAACCTAGACTATTTGACAGAAATTATGGTATGTAATGCCAAGGCTACATACACATACTATTGTAGAATAGACACATACAGTATGTATTAAAAAAATCTATTTTTATAATTCAAAACTGCATAGTAAAATAAACGGGAGTATGGTCGTATTAGATTAAAATGTCTTTCTTATGGTCTGTCTCACTGACATATCACACAGTAGGGTCGCATTTAGAACAGTGGTGTCTCCTAACAAGCTATCTAGCTAACACGTTAATTAGTTAGCTAACAAGCCGTCTACCATTTGAAGAAAGCTGAGAACAGTCCGTCACAACAGAAGTGCGTTTACAAAGTCTGTTTCACTTATCTTCACTTAACTTAATTAAAGTTAATCGTGCGTTGAGGTGACTTGCTCACTGAGCAGCATGGCCACTAGCAAATTACACACCAAGCGTACGTGGGAGCACCACCTGGTGGTAAAACAAGTGCAGAACATGCATACAGTAATGTAGCTTTACTGTATCTAGAGCAGGTGAAACAAAGACAGTAATGTAGCTTTACTGTATCTAGAGCAGGTGACGTAGTCAATGACACCCATCAGCAACATCAGTAGTATTCACAGAAGCCACTTAAAAGGTTGATAAGTGCACTTTATCAGAACAAATACACCGCCCCCTTCAACGCCACAGGCTGCTGCCTCAGAAGCCCCGCCCCCTTCAACACCACAGGCTGCTGCCTCAGAAGCTTCACCACCCCCCCCCAAACATTGCCCACACACTGCCAAGGCTGGGACAGTGTTGTGTGGTGCGGTCTGCACCACTTTGTTTGTGGTACCGCACACTAGTGCACTAGCTAGTGAACAGCGAGGAAACATGCACGTGCGTAGCTTACAATCGCTGACTGCACCTTTAAAAGGCCACTCACTACATGCTGTACGCGCTGGAGGAGAGGGTTGTGTGTGGAGAACAGCTGGCTAATGGAACGCTCTGAACGCTGCATCCTCATACGGCCCTCTTGATTAGAGGGCTGCAGTGGCCAAGAGAGAGAGCCATGCACCTGCCTTCTCTCTCACACACACACACACACACACTCACACACACTCACACAGAGCACCCAAGCAGTCATTATACAGCCCTACAATTACGACAAGGCATTTAAAAACAAAAGCTGTGCTCGTAACGTATTAATCTCGCGTCGTAGCGGCTCCTTCTGCTCTGTTCGTCACCGTCGCCTCGCTGTTGCCAACTCCAGACCGCTGGCCAGATCGCCCGGCCCGTGGTGCCGGATGGGGGCACCTCCAGACACATTGGAGGCCAGCGTGTCGGGAAGAAGACGCTCGGCTCGCTGACATGACAGCCAAACCTCTCCGCTTCGGCCAATAGACAAAGACCACAGCCGCCTAGATGGCTACACAACCAAATGGAGTCCGAGTGTATGTGTCATGACGACGACTCCATTAAGGTGCAGGCCAGGGCATGTATGACAGGGTTTTAACTGGCAGGCATTTACAAATCTAAGTGCGCTCAGCCAATCAGCTCAGCCAAAGGTTTCTGGTCAATACTGTAGTGATCCAGCTGCTGACACGCCACCATTGATAATTCATGCTTATGGATTATTAAGGTTTGGAACATTGGACTGTGTATAAG
>JAODUE010001891.1:0-12122 GCA_027564755.1 Amblyopsis hoosieri
GAACGAGAGCTAAACCAGACAACTTATAATAAAGGGTAAAACGTACCGTTTGGTGTCGAGTCGTCTTTTCCCCTGACACGAGGTGCCACACCGTGATCTAGTTTTTCAGTCATGACCCATCGTTCATGACCATAGGTGAGGGTAGGAATGAAAATTGCCATGAAGATCGAGAGCTTTGCCTTCTGGCTCAACTCAACGGTGCAGTAAAGTGATGGTAATACCGCTCCCGCTGCGCTGATTCTCCGGCCAATCTCCCACTCCAATGTCCCCTCACTCGCGAACAAGAGCCCGAGGTACTTGAACTCCTTCACTTGGGATAAGGACTCATTCCCACTCCATCGATTTCCTGCTGATCCATGGCTGAACCATGGCCTAAGATTTAGCGGTGCTATTCCTCATCCCAACCGCTTCACACTTGGCTGCGAATCGATCCAGTGAGTGCTGGAGGTCACGATGCCATCAGGACCACATAATTGGCAAAAAGCAACGATGACATCCCCAGGCCACCGAACCGCAACCCCTCCCCTCCCCTCCCCACCACGACTACGCCTTGATATCCTGTCCATTAATATCACAAACAGGATTGATGGCAAAGCACAGCCCTGGCGTAGACCAACTCCCACCTGAAACGAGTCAGATTTACTGCCGAGAATCCGTACACAGCTCTCGCTTTGGACATACAGGGATTGATTTGCCCCCCTAACCCCATACTCCCGAGAGTAAAGAGCTGGTCATTTGTTCCACGACCAGGACAGAAACCGCATTGTTCCTCCTCAATCTGAGGTTTGACTATTGGCCAAACCCTCCTTTCCAGTTTTTTTTATAATACAGTATTATAATATAGCAAGTTCAGCATTAACTCTTAAAAAATAGACACTTCACATATGCTTGCTTACCTCATTTATCTTTATCCTACAAAGGAGTGGGTAGTTGATTTCCTTTTTAAGATTAAATATTTATATTTTATGGAGACATTTAATCATTTGGTCACCTAGCAACATACAATACTTGACATCTATGCATTAAACTGACATACGTTTGAGCTGTTAGCCATATACTGTAGTTTAAATAATGTTTCAACCTTTTTATTTCTGTCAAGAAATATAAATTGGCCGCTGTACTATGTTTACCCTTTTATTTAAATTTTCTTTCCATAGTTTACCTTTCCGGTGTAGGGCTTATATGTCCTGGCCAGTCTGGGAAAAAACTGGGTCTTTATGCATTCCTGTTGGAATGCATAAAGACCCAGAAAGGCTTACATTATAAATCGCTAAAATAACTGTAGCCACAACAGACTAGCGTAACAAGACAACAACGGGCCCCAATGCAGAGTGGTGAAAGCGGGCCCTTAACAAATATAGCCTATTTTGAAGCTAAACGTTTCTAAATTTAACCAAATTTCAATGGCAACAGCGAAATGCGCTGCACTAGTCTACTGATGCCAAATGCATGAATAGTCTGATAGCCTATAACCATTTTAGGAGATCAGGGGTAATATCAAGACATATGCATTTTGTTACAAGGCTATGGATTATCATCTCCCAAGTCAAACATCAACGATTAAAGCTGACGTTGACGCACCATGACAAATTATCGGTGACGGCGCACCATTAACAAGTGAAAAATGCATTGGTTGATCAATAGTCAAACAGTAAATAAATTGGATGAAGTTGAACTTACTTCATATGCACACACCACAGGCTTGCTTTGCGCTCTGCTAGACACGTTCAGATAGACTGCTCTCTGACCCAGTGAGTTCCGTACAGTAGTTCAGTTTTAATACACACCATTTTGGAAGAGGATCAGTTGCTCAAAGCTGCGCATAAATTACCTATTTTTGGAAGCTTTGTATTTATTTATTTGTTTCTATTGCCTGCTCATAATCCATTTCTGCATTTCCCGCTCTTGACATTGAACATGCAGACTACTTGTAAAATTATTTAAATTGTTTGTCATATAATCACCATATCCCAGAATTCCACTGGACAACTCCACACATTTTAACATAAAATCGACCATTAATCATTACTAAATCGAAATTTAGAACTAATGTGTCTATGAGGTAAGATAGCATATGTGTGCTTTATACATAGCAGATTTTGTAAACAAAATCAAGAATAAGGCCAATCCAGCAAATGCCTGCATATTGAGCATTATATACTGTGTATATATATATATATATATATATATATATATATATCTACTGGAGGCAAGCATTTAATCAGAAATGGCGTTTATCTGGAACTTGATAAGATGGTCGAAGGAAGAGTTGTAGAGAGCACAGCTTATCGTTAATAAAAGCCTGCGTTCACGGGTCCCTGGCTGGTTGCATTGTTTGCATTATGGGTAGTTACGCCCTTGCCTGGGCATTATGTGTGTGTAAAATAGTAACAGAGTTCACTTATATAAAAGGCCTGAGATAAATGTGTCATGTGAATCACCACAGTGGATACTGAGAAGTTCCCTCCTCAGAGAACACACACACACACACACACACACACGCATACACATGGTGGTTCCAGCAGTTGCTTCAGATTAGTTTCATGCAACATGACCTCAAATTCTAAAATAGTGTCTGCAAGTGAAAGTATGCACAAATGTGCTCATACACGCACAAGCACACAGATTCTCACACGCACGCAGTCTGCCTCATTCAAGTTGGTCGCCTAAGCTCTATATGCTGCTGTACATGCATCTTATGTAATGACGCACCCCTCCCCAAGGAAGCATGACACTGTACACAGCTGCTCATTGTGGAAATGAAGCACATGTAACCACATGGACTGTGTCAATAAAATCACACCTTGTCACATGTAACATGTAACACAAGTGACTTAATGTAATGGTCTGGGCCGCGCCGCCGATGGGCGGCTCACCCCCCCCACCATTACCGGGGCCTGCATGCTCCAGCACCAGGTTACCAGACGTCCACTTCCCCAGTGCTTCCTGTTTCACGGGTGTTCACGTTGATGGGTTGATTGTTTGCACCTGTGGGTCCTGTGTGGGTATATGGGTTGGGGTTTGTCTTTTGTTCTTTGTCGGTTATTGTTTCCTGTCAGTTGCTGTGGGGTGAGTGTTTTGCGTGTTTGATTATTATTAAAACTTTGTTCATTCTAAAACCTGCGCCTGGTTCCTGCCGATCCTGCACCACAGCGTTACAAAATAACCGACCTAGTTACAGACCAGCAGGTTTTTGTTTCTTTTTTTACCTTTTTTCTGTTTGGGATTTGTGTGGGGGAACCGTAGCCTTATGCTTTCGGTTGGGGTGTCTGAGGTCGGAGTTCGACACACGGGACGGAGATGACTGTCGTATCTCCATTCCGCCTGACTTCGACACCCCGTGGTGGCAGAAGGAGAAAGGGTTTCCTTTTGTCCTGGGCTGTGAGAACTGGGTCGGTTTCCACGATCCACCGTAGCAGTTCTCGCGGCCCATCGAAGCGTACTCGCTTACCGGTCCCGTGGTGCAGCCACCGCCGGTGCCCCCCGTGGAGCCCGAGGCCTGGCCACTGCCTCCTCCGCCACCGGGGCACGACACCTGGCTGCAGCCGCTGGAGCCAGAGGCCTGGCTGCCTCCTCGGTCGCTGCCTCCTCCACCATCGGGGCTCGACACCCGGCTGCCGCTGGAGTCCGAGGCACGGCCGCCTCCGCCACTGGAGCCCGAGACCTGGCTGCTGGAGCCCGAGGCCTGGCTGCATCCGCCGCCTCCGCCACTGGTGTACGAGGCCTGGCCACTGCTTCCTCTGCCGCTGGTGCCCGAGGCACGGCTACCCTCGCCGCCTCCGCTGCTCGTAGGTGGGCCGTACCCTGTTGTCACGGAGGTGAACCCGCGCCTGGCTTGTCCCGCACGATACTCCCAGTTGTCACGGAGGTGAACCTGCGCCTGGCTTGTCCCGCCAGTCCCGTGGTGCAGCCCCCGACTGTCCTCCTGGAGGTGACCCCGCAGCCGGCATGCCCCACCTGTCCCGTGGTGCAGCCCCCGATGACGCCCCGTCGGGCGGGAGGTGAAACCGCGGCTGGAGCATCCCAGCGGCGGCCCAGCGGCAGCATAACGACTCTGGATACCCTTGCTCGCCTCAAAACCCGGTCAGTCTCCTTCACCCACATTGCCCCCTGGTACACCCTTGAGCTGCGGCAGCTAAATGCTGCTGCACGGTGTCTTGAGCGTCTCTACAAGAGGACCGGTGAAGAAGCTCACTCACATGCGTACCTGGATCATCTCTCAAAGTACAAAACTGCCCTCTCAACAGCCAGATCTTCCTACTACTCTGACATTATCAACTCTAATAAAAAAATTAAAAAGTTCTCTTTTCAACAGCAAAACACCTACTCAAACCTCCTGATAACGCCCACCATGTCCCCATGCCTGAATTGTGCAATCTATTTCTGGGCTTCTTCAATTAAAACATTCTAAACATCCACCTCCATCTACAATCACCCTCCAGCCCGGCTGAGAACCTGTCCTGGATGAACACATCATTGGGGTCAACCCCTACCTCCTGCACCCATGACATGAAAAATGTTCGCCCCATCTCCAACCTTCCCTTCCTCTCCAAAACACTAGAGGCCTCTTAACTACTAAATCACCTAAATTCCAACAACCTACTTGAACCGTTTCAGTCTGGATTCCGTCACAAACACAGTACTGAAACAGCGCTAGTCAAAATCACCAATGATCTACTCTGTGCAGCTTTCGATCCTTCCTAATCCTTCTTGACCTGACTGCAGCATTCCATCTTCACCATCTCCCACCCACTACTCCTGGAACGTCTGGCTGGCGTTGGTATTGCAGGTGATGAGCTATCCTGGTTCACCTCCTACCTCACTGTCCGCCAACAATTTGTCCAACTAAAATCCCATAAATCAAGATGTGCGGCAGTCTTACTGGGTGTCCTTCAAGGCTCGGTACTGGGTCCTCTGCTATTTACTATATACCTCTTACCTCTGGGCAAGAGCATACGACACCACAACGTTGACTTCCACTGCTACGCAGACAACACCCAGCTCTACATCTCAACAAAACCCACTGCATCCCTCCCCCCATCTCCCTCACCAACTGCCTTCAGGACATTCAGAGCTGGATGATTCTTAATGCCCCCAAACTCAACAACAGCAAGACAGAGGTCCTGCTCATTGGCTATAAATCCACTCAAGACAACCATACCTTTTGAAGTAGGAAGCAGTCATTAAATCAGAATGGGTCCATTCTTCAATTTATAATCCTTCAAAGGGTGCAACGATTCGATTGTTAGAATTGTTAGTTTTCACTCCTTTTTGTTCAGCTAAAGTATGTCAAATATCCCCATATTCTAAAGGCATGTTGTCTGTTTAAATTCATGAATGTTATGATATACAGTGCATGATAGTCTCCCATGCATACACATAAACACACACACACACGTCACAGCAATACACAAAATACCACAGAATGCAAAAATATCAAGTGGTGTAATTAGCAATTGGAGCATAAAATGCACCAATACAATGCAGCAGTTATAGCTATATTACATTTAGATTTGATGGCAAGGACTCAAGGTTTGTAGCTGAATGTCCCAACAGTCCTAATTGCACTTAAATGCACTAAAATGGTTTAGTTTTGACATATATATTGTATACATTTTAGGCAATACAAATTTCTAAAAGAAACCAATTTATTATTTATGACATTTCTTATTTTCTCTTTTGTATATTTACTATTACTCTTTAATATAGCAAAATATATTATTAGATGAATCCATAAATCGATGGAATAATCTGTAGAATACTCATTTACTAAAATAATCGATAGCTGCAGCCCTAGTAACCTGTGTTAGATTGTTCCTGTAAACAAAAAAAGACTACATTTACAACTCAGAAGCATTTATTTCCAATCTGAGCATCTTGCTGTTCCTCAACATCCATCAACATTCTTGTATAAAACATACACATATATACGCCTAAATGCTCCATGGTTTGCTCAGACAGAAGATGTAGCGATACATTACGTCCGATATTGATTCTGTATGTGAGCACTACATCTTCGCTGTAAGCCAGCCAATCAGAGCAGAGCTCATCACAAATACACACCAAATAAGGGAAAACTGCCTGTTTCATTTGGTTGTAAATTATGCACATTTATAACCGCATACGGGCATTTCTTGCTCCGACAAGTCACATACCTTATTTGTAGACGTCAGGAAACAGTGTAAAATAGACAATACATGCATTCTATGGCCACTTTAATACTGAGCTATATGCTTTTAAATAAGTTATGAGGATATTGTTAGTTTTGACACTAGACTCAACACACAATCAGATTGATTCTGTTTCCAATATGGTTCTGTTCTTTTTATGTAGTAACTTTTGACTTTTTCTTTATGGGGATTGAGCCTTACCTTGAAATTTTTGAAGGTACCATGTCATACAGATACAGTATATGCTCACCAATAATCACTGCTCTGCTACACCTTCATGAAAAATTGAATGTACCTGCTACATCAGTCAGCAGACCTTGTCTGGTGAATTCTGCTGAGTCACAGTATAACCCGTTACAACCCAACACAAATCTTGCATGTGCCGGCGGGAGTGGGTGGTCAAAAAATATACTGTGGGACACGGGATCCTGCTGATCTTTAAAAATTATTAAAATGTCTTAATGTGTCAAAAACCATGAGCAGACGCACAGTACAGTTTTACTCATAGCCTATGTAGCGCTACAGCAGTGTGCAAAACCCAAGCTAAAGTTTACATTTCTTTGTAGTGTAGGCCAATTTATGTTTACAGGTGCAGACGGAAGTGGATACAAACGCTGCGGGAGAGGATGAGAGTGCAACACACATTGCGTGAGCAGGCGGAAGATTTTTGGGAAATTCACCAAGAGTAAGATAATAGTACTTTTGATAGGATGGTTTGCTGTGGTCAAAGCCACTATCTGGCTGGAGAGCCAGTTAGTACGCCATGCACTGTAATGTGAAAGCTGGGCTTGGCGGGTTTGTGTAAAGGGGATATTATAATGTTATTTCGCCTGTCAACACTAGAAGTCTCTGAATTTAATTTACTTACCGTGGTCTCTCAAATTGATGCTACATCGCTGCTAGTCTTTTCTTATGTGTCTGGAATCCAATTCTAGCAAGAAAAATAATTGCGGACCTCGCAGACACTAGTTCTCAAGTTGTGGGTGAACATAGTCAAATGGAGGGGGCAGCATTAGTAAAAAAACAAACCAAACCAAAAGAAAATTACTGAATAGTCTGATTTCAGCTTTTGTGGGATGGTAGACACTCCAGATACCCAAATTTAGTGCTAAAATCCATGAAAAAGTGATTATCTTTTTGCATAATTTGTCCCCTTTAAGATACACTGAAAAACAGGGAGATGTTAACATGGGATGTCTGGGAGTGGTAAATGCTAAACGGGAGAGTGGGGGGAACACAACAGGGGAGGTGTGCCTCATCCTTTCACAATTTTCTCTGCTGACAGGACATTGCGAGAGAGAGGGAGAGGGATAGAGGGAGAGAAACAAAACACCAATCTGCCAACGACTGTTGCAGAGTTAGCGCAGCATTTAGAGTACAACTAGCCTGTATTCTTCATACTTCAACCGAGAGCTGAACCCTGCAGTAGTCAGGCATCCATTGCGCCTTCCGTCCATCTGTCTTACTGCCAGCTGCCTCGAGGGACTGGCGCTAGAGTGGGAGCATGGACACGGTGAGGTCTATACAGCACGAGATCACCTCCCTCAAAGGTACTCCTCTCTCCTCCTCTCACCCCGTTTCACCTCCGCTGCCTCCAGCATCCGCTCTGCAATCATCAGTCCTCTTTCAGGAACGCCTTGTTTTTTTCTTTCACAACCCCGTGCCGTTGAGGAGTAGTATATCTTGTGGATAAAACTAAAGTTTGGTATTCCAGGCAGTTCACTTGCAGCCGGTCGGGTGGAATTCTAAACCACTGGATCTCCGTCATTGTACATTAAAGGAATGAAAAGCTTTTTCTATTTTGTTCCCCTTTGTGTCCAGGCGTGACAACAGGGAGAGCTGACCTGGGGTCAGAAAATAGCAACTGAGATCGGTGCGTGTGCATGTGTGTGTGTGTGGTTACATGTGTTCATGTGCAGCTCCAGGACGTGAGTGCTGCATGCGGCACGCTGAAGGCGGTTGCGCTGAGGTCTGCAGCGTGGTTGTTTCCGCGGCGATGCAGCCCTGCCTTGTTTAGCCTAGGACGGGATTGTTGTCTAAACTTGTTGTAGTGAGTCAGCTGTGATAGATACAATGCTTGTGAGTATGATTGACAACATGACTGCATTTGTTTATATTATATTATTGTCAGTTTACTGTTGTACTTCTGGTCTTGGCAGTAATAAAGTGAGAAATCTAGACTTTTCCACCAAATCTGATCCAAAGCATGACTTGGCAGAATATCTACATGTTATACAAATGTCAGGGCGTGTGTGCATTATGTGAAAATTAGATGATATCTGCTCTGCCCTTAGGTATTATGGGCAATGTGTCCCAGTCAGAAGCAAGGTCTTTTTCTGTTACACTCCAGACAAGACTCTTAGCACAACCTCTGCATGAATTACTGTTTGGCTGGTAGTTTCAGGCTTTAAGAACATGTGTGATACTATAGCCAGCATGGCACACCTTCACCTAACTAGCTCCAGCTCCATCTTGACTAAGAAAAGGATTTAGACATTTATATAGAGAGACAAGTTTTTACATTTTAGGGACATGCTGTCCAGCTACCACAGCCTGAAAGAGGGTGTTTTGTTAAAGCTCTCTTGATGTGGTCGTCTTTGGAACTGCGGCCTGGCTAAAGGCAGTGACACTTTGGGAAGCACTCTCCATGCGGTGCTTGAATGGTGCTGAATAGGTATCTGAAGGAATATGCTCCCTCCCCTTTCCCGGCTTGGCTAGACAAATGCTGCCTTGGTCTGTTGACTCTCCCAATTGAGTCATTTAATATGTTGGACACTGCTTCTTTCTTAGTTTTGAGTGGTTAATTTGTATGCATGTCCTCACCTCAAAACAACTTGTGTTGTTTAATGTTGTTTTCTGACATTCTGTACAGAATCAGGTCCAACAAACCTGTCTAATGCGTTTGTTTTGTTACATATTAGTAATTTAGCCAGAAAGAATAAAAGAGGACTCTGACTCAAAAGTGTTAAGAATAATAGAGAAATGTATTAAAAAGCAATGAACAATCCAAAGATACAATTCGCCCACGGTCGTGGTATTAAAACATTCCCACCGCCACGCCAGCTCAGTGAAAATGCCTCTGGCCGGTAGCCACACCCCCTAGCTAGTTACCTTTCCACTTCCGGCCTCCTTCTTCCGTTAACACCTTATGTCTGATATAATGTTTATACATCACCCTCTATTGGCCAGGAAATTAGTAATAACAGTTAGGTAGATTTCAAAGTAGGGTGTGGCTTGTACATGTACTGTACATTTATTCGTCGTATTAAGTAAATAGAACAATAAGAAAAGGATAATAAATAAAATAACATAATTTATAATCTGACAGTTTCCGCCAGTACTGTCAATGAATGCACTTATTTTCCCTGCTTGGTCCCGCTCACCTCCTAACCTGTGTCCCCATCTTGATATTTAGATCTTATGTAAAGTTACATTTATTAATAGGTACAGACAAACTAAGGGCCTGTAGCTGTTGGCAATATTTTACACTTTTTAACCATTAAATTGCGGTATTTTGCTTGCCTTTTCACCTTGATGCCTGTCTATTCATTCATCCATCCAGTTATCCATCCATCCATCCATAAATGCATCCATCCATCCATAGTCCAGGTTCCCTGTTGAGTCCTCTTAAGTGTGTTTTCACAAGCAGAAAATTGTTGTGAGGCTTGTGCTACCAAGTGAGCAGGACAACATCCAACCACAGATATCACGAGGCAGGAAGGAAGAGATCACAGCACGGGTCAAGGCACAAGTGGGTCAAGGAGCAAAGACACTTTGGCCATTAATTCTTGATTAAGAAGAAACCCTAAATATGTGTAAGGAAAGCAGGTTATATTTTATCCACCAGAGCTGTTCTGTGCTTGGGAGAGTTGCTTGAAGTAAATGTTAGCTAATGTTAGCTAATAGCTAATAGTATATCTTTATCTAGTTTTAAAGCAATATTAAATGTGTAAATTCCAAGAATGCCAGTGTGTGCTTTTTATTGAGATATTGAGGGAGTTAACAAGTTCAATATACTGTAGCTTTCGGGCAGAATAGTGAGACATATCCTTGTGTTTCTAAATGGTGCTAATTAGATTCAGTATTTCCTTACTTAATTTGAAGACATTGGTAGCATGTACTATATCAGGTGTTATGGTAGGCACAACCACTGTCTTGATTATGTAAATAGACAGCTGAGTCAAGAGGTGAAAAGTGTATTGCTACTGTCCTTGGGATATTTAGGTTGTTGTCTGGCAACACAAATACAGGAAGTGCTTTGAGAGCAGACGTAGATTAGGCAAAAGATAGGGCTGGAAGAAAAATCAAATTAATTCAATTAATTTGAGTTTTTGTCTTTAACGATTTGGAAAATGCCTATATCACAAAATCGAGATTAATGCTTTCACTCAAAATGAACATCTGGATTCGTACCGAAGGGGCGGCGCTCCACCTCCCCTTCTTTATCACATATGCGTCGGTGTGTGTCAGTGTGCGCTCCTCCGGTCGACACCCACCAGTTTCCCCAGCGCAACCAACCAACCACAACACGTTAATTGCCTATCGTTTGCACCTGTGTGGGGGTTATATTTAGTTGGAGAATTCTTTTAGTTTCTGTCAGAGCCACGTGGAAGACTTGTGGCAGCATTTTTGGTACAAAAGGCCAGCCCTCTGTCTTATTTATTTCCTTCAATAACTGCCTACCAGCTTTATTTAGTTTAATTTAACTTATTTGTTGATATTGCACATATTCTGTAGGGCATAGGCCTATAGCCTACAGTATGGCATACAGTTTTAATAAACAAAACTTAGAAAACTGCAGTGCAAGTTGCAGACAGAATGGGCGAGACAAACCTGAGCTATAGTCACAGGCTCTATGTTTCTGTCTATAATGTTTAATTTCTAAATCTCAACCATACTCTAAAAACTAAAGGATACTCAAGGCTCCGTTAAGGGTTCCTCAGCTTGCCACACTGGCGGAACCCTTTAGGGAGCCTTCAGGAATCTCTTTAAACATGGTCTGGTCAAGGCACCATTCCTATCATCTGAGGTTCTTCAACCTTAGCCTATTACCCCTCCTCTTCCTCCTGCCCCTCCAAATGACAGACCGCAACACACAACATTATCCCAGCCTTGGCAATGCATGCTCAATTAAGGGAGCAGAGCTTATGAGGGTGCAACCTATGGCAGTGAAGGGAGAGGTGTTTTTGTTTTGATAGTTTATTTTCCATGTTTATTATTGAAGGAATTATGTTTTTCTTTCCATTATTCATATGCTCATTTGACAACAGACTTATAAATGAAATTATAAAATAAAAAATGTCTAAATCAGCATAAAGGCATGCTCCTAAACACTTCCCTTTCTGACAAATTTAGGGCCATACCTTTATCCCTTAAAAGCGAGAACAAAAACCAGAATTCTTGCCCGGGACAAAAATCTTCTTATACATGTTAATCTATACGTGTTAATGTTCTCTTTGTTTAAACTCAAGTCCACTGTTCTCAACCTTGTGTAGCCTACATCCACGAAGAATCATATGCTATAAGTGATAATTTTTCAAGTTTATGGACTGTATTCAATATAAACAGAATACCCCTTTATGTTTGAATCAAGAGAACTTTGTGAGTTGTCTAACTCTTCCAACCAGCAGCTAATATCTTCATTTATCTGGCATATGGCTTCTTTGGGAAGAACATCAGCGTGGACGACCAGGTCGGTACTAGATGGCGCTCATCCAAAAGATAGCGGTAACTTCAATACTCGACTTCGGCGAGGGCGAAAACCGGTTCCCAGTTGTCTACTGAAGAAACCCAGTCACCCGCTCGGCACTGGGAGCACCGCTCCCCGTGCGTCACACGCACTCCGTGCTTGGGGACCTCGTCCAAAACGGCGTCATCTGTAATGATACTAGACGGGGGTGAGGTTCCAATTGCTGGTTTACAGTTTATTGTACCAAAGTACAGGAATAGGCT
>JAODUE010001892.1:0-12122 GCA_027564755.1 Amblyopsis hoosieri
AAGGTCGAAGGCACCGTTTGCATATCTTAAGGTACCGTATTGTTTTTTGTGAATGTATTACTCTCTGATAATCCCCCAGGAGCGCAAATTAGCCTGCTGCTTTTTCTTTTCGACGAGTTGAGGCGGAGCACTTCCATGGTACCGTACGCGTGTACGTATGATTTCCGGTACCTACGGTACTGTACAAAAACGAGTACCGTCATGTTTTCTAAATTTTGGCTTCGACTTGGTACCGAAGTATCGGTTCTCGTGACATCCCTAGTATCGATACAAGTACGCCAAGTATCGTACTTTTTTTTTTCTTCATTATATAAATTGCACATGAGAATATAACTAATATTTATGACATGTTCATGTCAGTTAGTCGGCTTGACAATCACATTTTGCAGCAATACAATTTATGTAAGATGAACATCATTTGAAGTTGGAAAAAGTAATAAATTGCAGAATATCGGAAATTTTTTAAGAATCGCAATAATATCGTATGGTGGCATAAGTATCGTGATATCGTATTGTGGGGCTTCTGGTGATTCCCACACCTACTAGATTGTGTTGTATTGCTTCCAAATATACACATTGGATGTGTTCTTCACACTTTGACATCTTCATTGAGACAGCTAATCATCTTGTTGGAATACCAGTGACTGTTCTACAAGCCAGGGGTGCCTAGATACTGTAAGCTCTCACATTGAACTACATCTATGAATTATCACTTGCCCATCATACTGTAACTACAAATATTATCGATTAACAATGAATTTACTGCAGCTGTCTGACAGCCAGTGGCACTCCCATGAATAGTTTTCTTGTTTAACATTGTTGCTGGATTATTATTTTTCAGTCTTGTCCTTTTCATTGCAGACATTACATTTTTGTGAATTATGTCAGACAATTCAAAATTGACCATATGCTACATTAACTGCTGACTGGACTCTGCAGACAGGAGGTTTATGTAGTCTAAAAGGGTGTGGATGCATTATTACGCTATTATGTTATTATCATTATGGTCTTAAAATTATAATGATCACAATTATTTCTGGGAAAATATATCATCCAACAAAAGTAGTTATCATGACAGGCCTACCCACATTCATTTGCTCTGGCAGATACATCTGGCATCTCTCCCACTTAGACACATTTCCAATCACAGCCATGTATCTAGTATGGGGCGGAATTGTTACTCTAAAGAGGGGTAATGTTGAGGCGTTTCCATAAACCACGTTTCGTGGGTCTGATTGGTTGAAGGCCTGTCCAATTGTGTCCAGAGGCATTTTCTACTGCACCCTGATAAAATGATCTGAGTGATTCCAAACTAATAGTAATTTGCAAATTAGTCTGTTGATGCCAGGCTAGCTGTCTGAGGTCCTCCCACAAAACCAATAAAAACATCTAGAATGGATGGTTCACTGGCAGAGAACCAGACAACTCCTTTCTTTATGTCAGTGGTGATGAACCAAAATATTGTTTGTGCTAGCGCTGGGAAATCAATCTGAGCTAAGCTTTCCCAAGCACATACACCAAAATTTCATGAAGCAACAGCAGGTATACTGAAGCCAGCAATAAGATATAATTGGTGCATACATGTATTTCGTAAAAGTCTGGTGCCGAAATCCACTCCAATGACTTGAAATACGTAGATCAAGGCTCCTGTGTTAAGCAATATGAGCAGTGTGCTATTAGAGTGCACAATTAAAAAACAGATCTAAGTGAATGCTTGAATTAACAAGCATAAATAAAAACAATGTCTAGGCTCATTTTACCAATTAGTTGCTGTCTTGTATAATGGACCATTTTAATCAGTGAATCTGGCCCTAGGGGGTTGGTAATTTGAAAATAGTCATGCCACTAACTGCTAATTAAATATTGTAACCTACATGCATTTACATTTGTGTGTGTGTGTGTGTGTGTGTGTGTGTGTGTGTGTGTGTGTGTGTGTGTGTGTGTGTGTGTGCGTTTTAGAGGGTCACATGTATATGCTTGCAGCAACATTATAATCACAGGTTGCAAAGAAGGTGTGCAGGCAAGCACCATCTGATGTAATTGTGCAGGTCTGTCAGACTAAAAGCCTCCTTACAACTGGTTAGCAGCCTTTATCTATTGTCAGTGGAGAAAGCTTTAAACTTTTTAGACATGAACAATTAGACTGAGAGTATAATGTTTTCATGTTAATTAGGCAGAATGGAGGGATTAGTGGTGCTTCTAACCTCCCATATTGAATGGCTTATTTTTTCATTCAAATTTATTAGCATAGCAATTAGCATATTAGCATATGTGCTTCAGGCGCTAGACACACTATGGTTATTTAGCGACCATTAGCCTCCCAGCGACTATGCTAGTCGGGGGCAGATGGCTCAGCAGGAGCCCAAACGCACTGCTGTCTGCTAGCTACACCTCCAGCTGTCAGAAAAGCCATCATGAGAGAGGCATATAGATAGCGGGAGAGCAAGGCGCTTATGGGGCTACAGTACACTATAGTAAACGACTTGGTTATAATTGAGGGTCGATTCCCTACTAATAAAAAGTGTGCTAGCATATAGTTAGCACCAATAGCAATCCTGCCTGATAGGCCAGTGTTCCTGGGAGCAGGGATCCAGCCTTGACAGCCTCCACAGAAGTATTGAGAACCGTATTCAAAGCCTCAGTGCAATAGAGTGCAGCCAAAATAAATCAGAGTTAAACTGTAGGCTGATCCCGGGATCAAGTCAACTGCATTTCCCATACGCCTCTGAGCTAATTGCCTGCCCAAGTCACTATAATATGGGAAACAGCCCCGCTTTAAAAAGTGCACTTGTCGCACAGATCATTCAAATCACAGAGTGAGGGTGTTAGCATTCAGGGGGAGTTATTTGGGGCAGTATCCCCAGAAAACACACACACACACACAAGGCTCAGTGAGCACTGGATGCCCCAGAAATGTTTTGGGCTGCCCTCCAGCTTTACATCAACCCACTGCCCTGGGACCAAGGCTCAGAAAGCCCCACAATGGCCACCTGTGTTCCCACAGGGGCAGCTAAAGGGGTGCCTGGAGCCTACACATGTCAATACACACACACACAGAAAATCATAGGCCTACATGTCCTGGCCTGGCTACATTTGACCTTACGTTTCTTGTAGGATAATAGTTGCAGGCTAGTAAAACACAGTGTACACACACACACACACACACACATCATTTCACCAAGAGGGAAGTTGTTTTACAGTCTAGCTGCAATGAATAAAAAGAAGACTCCTACTGACCATTATGTTTACAGCCACCAAGATACACAGGTTGTTATATTCTACTTAAAATATATCTGATTTGAAGCAATGCCAGAGGTGAGGAGAGGAGAGGAGAGGAGAGGAGAGGGAGACCCAGGATAGTCCTTCTGTTGCCATATGGTTTAGTAATTGTGAGTTTGAGTTGAGGACTGTTTGATGGATGAGTGTCCAGGGGAACCAAAACAAGTATCACAGTTCGTCTATCTTAGCATGTTGTCTGGTGGGGTTGCTGAAAGACAGACCAAAAACAACAAGCGTGAGCACTGAAAAAGAAAAACAACTGCAATATTTGATAGCTTGTTGCTAGCTTTCCAGAATCACTTAAAAACATAGGTTGTTGGAATGTCACATTGTTGCAATAAAACTATTGCAAACCTGTTGGCTTGGATCCACAAACATACATCGGTCCCTGGAAACATAGAACCCTAGTAGACACATGTAGAACATATTTGTCATGTTCCAATTATGCATGTTCCATATAAATCTAAGGAACATATGAATGACTTTATTTGCAGTAAGCGGTGAAACCATGATTGACACCCTCTGCCAGGCTAATCTAAAAAACAGATATGCTAAGGCTTCTTGACATAAAGGCACCGTCAGTCATTCTTGAGAACACTTGCTAACTTCGAGCTCAAATCAAAACAGTATCGCTCTGCGGCGCCTCCTCACCAAGCCCCCAGAATCAAGTGGGAGGCTTGCTTCTCTTCCAGGGTATGGTGGCCAACGCCGGTACTGCAGCTTCTGCTTCCCAAAAAGCCTATTTCCCATTAACGTCAATTGAAAAACACATGCCTCTAAAACGGTTATAAAAGCTGTTTTAACGTCACACTCATACATAAACGATTTGTTATATTCTTAATTTGAATGTGAGTTAGATTTTTTAATTTTAAAAAACCTACCCAGTAAAGTGTTCGTCACCCACGCTGCCACGCAAACGATAATTGGTTGGATGGCAAAAATTGAGGTGTAGACCCTTTTCACACGCAGAATACGTTGCACCGGAAATGGTCATAGATGGGTAAACAACAGAAGGCATGTGAAAAAATTATCTTAGACTGCCTTTGCAGTTTTTATGCTTTCAAGTTTTATTTGCCAGTGATGGTTGGGAGCCTAAAAATGTTTACAGACAAAGTTTCTGCCTGTTCAAATTTCTAAACGTACCGGTAGGACCCAATTCGAAACTAATCTTGACTACCCATAAACTACTGAGGTCACAATTGTTTGAAAATTGGTGGAAAGCAAGGTAGGGGTGTTTATTTTTAAACTCGGTAAAACTACAACCTCTTTCAGCTGCTACTGTTTACCCTTCTATAACGATTTCTGGTGCGACTAACACTAAAATGTGAAAAGGGTCTATTGTCTTGCAAGCAGCAATCATTATTTTATAACTATGTCCTATAACCTACATGCAGCACAGACTATTTACCTTTGTCCACAATGGTACAGTTATGAGATTCGCTGGAAAGAAAGGTTTTCATTAACCGAGAATACACTTAGCAACTTGATTTTCGCGGAAGCGGCCTTCTAAAAATATACTTTTTATATCAAAACAGTATCCCATGGTCACTGTTGGTGTAAATAAGAGATTCGCTAGAAATAAATGTTTTATATGCAGACTACAACTAGGCTACAGCTCACCAACTAAAGATCACCAACTCAACTAGCAAACTCTCGTTCGTGCAGTGAAAATATAAACATTGGTCTTCTAGACTAGTTTGTATTCTCTATCGGGCAGAGATTCCCATTGTCAATGTTGCAGTAATTAAGAGATTATCTGGAAAAAAATGGGTTTATATGCAAACATTAATTGAGACTACAACTAGCCTAGCTGCTAGCTCACCAACTCAACTAGCGGACATTTTCCTACATTCTGTCAGCGGTAAACAGCAGACTTCTATAAATAGACTACAATTCTGTATTCTCTATGGGGCAGAGATTCCCATGCTCAATGTTGTAATTAAGAGATTCCCTGGGAAGAAATATGTTTAATGCTCATTCGTTTACACTCAGTATAACTACACATCATGTCATCACGGCTAACTATCTACATTTTACAACATACATTATCTATTATATTATATAATATATATATACACATACTGTATATATTATAATTATATTATAATAGATTGTGTATGTTGTTAAATGTATATAGTAGCTGAAAAGATCAATACTGTAGCTGAATGTCATACCTCAGTTATAATAAGCAAATAACATTATGTTATGATAATTACACCAGCATGTCATCACGGCTAACTATATACATTTTACAACATACATGATCTATTATATTATATTACAATATAATAATAGAATAATAGAATAATTATATTATAATAGAATATGTATGTTGTCAAATGTATATAGTAGCTGAATATATCAATAGCTGAATGTCATACCCCAGTTATAATAATCAAATAACATTATGTTATGATAATTACACCAGCATGTCATCACGGCTAACTATACATTTTACAACATACATGATCTATTATATCATTAAATTAAAGTGCTACAAATAGCTGACCAAAGAGAAAAAAAGGAAGGCTTTTTTACAGGTAGATAATATACAGATTGTAATAGAAATAAAGATGAGAGATACAAAAGCGATTTACAAAGATCACTTCAGGTTAGTAGTGTTATGATCAAAGTACATGTCCAGCCTACCTGCAAGCATTCTAGCTCAAATCATATGCTGCATAACCCAATAGTAAATGCTGATAGCAGACCTAACATTTAAGCTTGATTTGAAATTGGGGGTAAAAAGCTCATTCTGTGGCCAAGTGATTAGTTGTAAAGTTCAATTCATTAGGCAAATGATTATTATTGGATGCTCATTATGAGGCTATTATGTTGCCATTACAATTACATTATAGGCCCACATAAGCAGGTGCGCACGCTCACACACAAATCTTTTCTATCATACTCTTTCAAATTTAGAGAGAGAGAGAGAGAGAGCCAGAGAGAGAGAGAGAGAGAGAGAGAGAGCGAGAGAGAGAGTGTGAGAGAGAGGGGAGGGGAGAGAGAGAGAGAGAGAGAGAGAGAGAGAAGAATGCCAGGGCAGGCTGACACAGGATCAGGTTAATACTTGTGTGTACATGTTTACTCTCTCTGTATAGTAGTCTCCCTCCCTGAGTCTCAACAGTCCTCCTGACATCCTTCATTCCTTCTTTTCCTACTCACCACACACACACACACGCACACGCAAACGCACACGCACACACGCACACACGCACACACGCTCACACACACACACACACACACACACACACACACACACACACACACACACACACACAAAACTGCGTCAGAGGTTAGCATAAAAGACGGGGTGACACAGCAAATCTCCAAAGGTGGATAAAGTACGGGAATGGGAGAGAGACTGAGAGGTGGACTGCACCGTCCTCCTCTCACCCTGAGACTGTCCTGAGCTGATAACTGCAGGTATGGCCCCGTCGGAACATCGGACGACCACCGGTGGAAACAGGATAGCTGAAATTCCTACCTTGGACATCATGTCCATAATCGCATTATCTGCGAGGGTATGAAACCTGCATTCCAGCCTCGTACACACACACACACACACAAACAAAACCTTTCTTTTGATGTCAGAGGGACCCTGCTTTAATCTTGCCACATACCACTCTGGTTAGAGCCCACCAGAGCCATGGAAAGAACGTTACGCCATCTCCGTTCCATTCAATTAACTGTTTTTTCACAGCAATGGCGGATCGTGGAGCCTCAAAATAGTTCCCGGAAGTTAGCTTAAATACTAAAAGTACTAGTTTTAAGTGTTAATCGGTGCATTTAGTGTCTACTAATTACCAAAGAATTAAGTTATATATCTGTATATATTCAAACGGCCCACCAAGCACTTCCGGGAACCATTTTAGCCTCTCCTTGAACCATGTGACCTTTGACAATTTCGAACTTCCATTGGCGTAACTCTGTTATTTCCATGGCTCTGGAGCCCACCACCTTTCTGTAAAGTCATTACACTGTATTAGTGTCATTTTAAGAGGCGTTTGCTTATTTACAGTAATATTGTGAATCACAATTATTTTGGCCAGGATAATTGGCACATGAAATGTTCATATTGTCCCATGCCTAATTCACACACACACACCAACACACACACACACACACACACGCATGCACACACACATACACAGCAAACTATGAATGTACATGGGTGAATTCATAGCTCAGGTCACATATGTAAAGAATAGTGCACTGTGTTGTAGAACAGAGTGGAGAGAAGCTGAATGAACTGTGGAAACTTTGTGCACTGACTACAACAGGGTTAAATGACAGAAGACATCCCACTTTAATGGACCAGTGAAGAAGCGTAACCACTCCTCCTGACAGGTGTTTAATCTCACAGCTATGGTGGTAAGTGTTAGAGCATATTCCACAATATGCCAGAGGAAAGCTATGCTAACTCTTCTAACTAAATGAGGCTTTCATGGACTGAGTGGGGTTTTAAGAAAGATGGCAAGCAAGAGAAGATTACTGCTTGTTCAAAATGGGTGGTGTTTACGAGAATAGCACATATTACTGTAACGCCCCATCTAGTGGTTTTCATGACATCGTAAGTGGAACTTTTCTGAAAGCTTCGAGTTCACTAGTCACTTCCCATGTCATAATCTAAAGTTCACAAGTTTCATACAGTATGTTTAAACGTTTCCTCAATTGAAAAATGCAATTATATACGTATCTTAATATGTTGAGCAATAGTACAACTATAGCAATATGTGTTATGGTAAGATATGGTAAGAGCTCTGGACAGCTGATTTCTAGACAAAGGTATTTGGCACAGTTAAAGTAACTTTAAGGTCAGTTTGTTAGAATAGAGGGAGGAAACCGGTGATGATATTAACTAGGACTTCAAACAGAGCATAGCTACAGCCAAGTCCAGATCAACCTCCCCAGGGAAGGATCAGACCAGTTAGATTATGGTGAATCATCTTAGCGAGATCATATTACATAAGATCTATTCAATAAGATATGAGGAGATGGGAAATTACCCAAGTCAAAGAAAAGAAATTTGAGGACATGTATTTATAAACACAAGCAAAAAAATAAAATAAAAAAAAAGTAATAGTTAGGACAAACAACTGGCATGTTGTTGTAAATGTGGCAATAACATGACATTATTATGTAATGTTATAATTATAAAGCTGAAAGAAGTCACTGCTACAATTTGGCTTGAATTGCTTAATTTCACTGTGACTCAGCTATATTTTGACTTTGATATATTTATTGAATATTAGACTGCTACAATATACATGTGCTTGGTTCCAGGCTATTCTGATATATAATCAGTTAAAACCTCTGAGCCACAAAGAGAAAAAGTCAATGCAATCCTACATGGCACAAAGTCCCCACTGTTTCTCTGTAATGCTATGGAATGGCACTTCGGTACTAACTTAACCTTCGTATAGCTCTGCAAGGTACATAAATAAAAATATAAACTTTTTTTTTTTTTAAACTCAGCAAGCCTTTTCTTTACAAAGAATAACTGACCATGTCTCAGAAGAGCATGCATATAAGTGAAGCTAAGGATTGTGTTCTATGTCGGGTGGTCTGTGGTGGTCTGCCTGCATTAGGACTGTCAGGAATGCTAGGTGACAATGACGACACCAGAGTTCTTTGGTGGGGCTGTTGAGTTACAGGGGCTTGGGTCTGCTTTCACAGGAAGGGAAGGGCCCTGTGAGGAGAATACATGAAAGGCCAGCTCGGCTATCTAAGGTCTTTAATGACAGATTGAGCATGCCTTGTTTTGACGGAAGATAGTTTGTAATATGCATTACAAAGGGACATCCTTTTGGATCCCTCCCATTAGCTGGTCTGACAATATCTTGTTTGGTTGGATTGTCCACAGTTGTGCCTGCAAATGCTCTTCTCCTAAAAGGCCAGCAAGGTTCAATTGAAATGCGATGGCACCTGCCTGACTAAAAGCTGCTTTTGAAAAATGTTTGACAGCTCTTATCCCTTTTGCTCAGTTCAGTGCTCATCAGGCTGAATGTGTACCAAACAAAAGGCCAGACAGTTTAGCTCACAGGGCTGGTTAAATAGGGCAATAGGTTTTTACTAACTGTAATTATCCCTCCCTTTATATTCTGAATGGCTCTTCTCTCTTCTTTTTGCTGTCTCCTTAACCACACAATGCCAAAAACAGACTGTTATTTTTATTTTTAATATTAAAGCTACTGGGTGCAGTACAAACCACAAACCTGTCACTCTAAGAACAGAGCACTAATTTGCACAACCACTCTGTAGGAAAAGTACGTTCACGTTTGAAAACACTTCACAGTCTTGCAGCGCAATCAATTTAAAGTATTCAACAATAATCCACCTTAACACCCATGAATGATGTCATATTCCATGCAGAGTAATGTCAAAAACAGAATTGGCAGAGAGCAATGCGTATGCCAAAGAGGTACTGATGCATGCTGAGGGTGTTTGGTGATGCAAAATGACACATGCAGAAAACTTGTACCAGACACTTGTTTTAGGATATGGTGTAATGCATGGCAAACATGTTTATGTAATAGAAACATAATGTTACTAATAATAACACATAATGACATAATAACTTTTAATTGTTCGAATAAATAAATATTTAAGTTACAAATAAAGATACATAACTAAATACAGTATATAACTAAATAAATTAAGATATATAAAGAAAATTATCATGATAACAGTGCTGCCTAAGACAATGTGTATCCTCGTTTACTAAAGAAAGGGATGATTCTGTTACAAGTACCAAGACGGTGATAAGTGTGGCTGACGTGGTTCGGGAAAACGATTAGACCATTATGACAAAGAGTTCAAAGTCAAGGTAGTGATCTTACCTGGAAGGGTGTTGGCACGACAAGAGGAGGAGCGGCACATGAAAGAGAGAGAGAGAGGAAAAAATTGTCAGACATTGCTTGCCGAGAGCAACCGTTTCAAACGAGAGCCCACCTGATATGTGCACGATCAGTGTACAAAAGTATGTATGCTTAAAGCATTTGTTCAACCTTTTAAGTCTGTAGCTTCCCAGTCTCAATAATACATGTCGTAATGTCATTTTCATTGGCCTACCATTGTTTATGAAAAACATACTTTCAAAGGCATTCTCTGGAATGCTTACGGAGTCAGGGCTATGTAGAAGTACCGGATTATTTATTCAGCACACACAGAGATATTTGCTGAATGTAACAAAAAGTGTATTAGCTTACCATTATCTTACAATAGCTGAATATACATTTAAAATTGACTAGCATACTGTAGACCACTCAATCATGTTTGTAGAATGGATGTGTTGTGCTTGTGTATTTTAATTTAAGACATATTTACATTTTGGATTACAATCTTTCCTCCTACTGGGCGTAGACCTCTGGTTAATTTTGAAACTACTGGACAACGAAGCAATGCCGATTGGTTGGACATCCAATTGGCACTAACGGTTTTGATTCATTTCAACGTCATCGCACTTGCATGCCCACCCTGACTGAGCCACCAGCAGGGTGGCTGTGAAAATGCAAATGCAAACAGGGTTTCCAGACTATAATCTCAGCGAATTGTTGAGAGCAATAGCTGGGCAGAGCCAGGCTAACAGATTGGAGGATTTTTCAAGATTTCAGCATTGCTTTAATGTGAGAAATATTTTACAGGCAATACACCCTTCTCTTGACAGACTAATGTCTTATCATCTACACTAAAATATTAATATTTCCAGGTAGAGAAGTATGTTTGCATTTAGACTGTTACCATCTTCGGTTTCAAAAATATTACCAATGACTTCTTTAGAATAGACACGCATTGATTTAATGTTGCATAAGATGTCGGTTTTGCCTTATATGTTTCTCTTTGACCTGTGTGTGTGTGTGTGTGTGTGTTGTGTGTGTATGCGTGTGCGTGTGTGTGTGTGCGTTTGTGGACAGGACTGTATTGAACTCTTACATCCATTCACTAACTTTTGACAACATTAAGAAACAATGGTGGTTTGAATAAAATAAAATGATGCTGGCTCCACCATTGACGGAGCAGTTAAACTGGCAACATTAATCACAAAATAAAAACAGTGTTATGAATTTATGATATCTTATTGACGTTTCAGATTTTTTAATTGCTTAGTATATTGGGATGCATCTAGGCTTAGCGGCACATCTTTGACCATGAGCTTTATTCTCTGAATATCAGAAAAAAGCAATATGTTCACTTCAAAGAAGTAAAAATGAATAAAAAGCCGGTGGATCACATGTTCAAGATCGTCTCTTTAGAGGGTTTCATTGTCCTTTTATTTGATCAGACGATCACAGAGGAAGAGTGCCAGAGGAAGATAGAGCAACGAGTGTCAAAAGAGTGAATTGAGATAGTGAAGAACGCCCTGATGTTCCAGCTGGTGCCGAGATGCAGAGATTGCTGCACTGACAGTGTGGCACTAGACAAAACAAGGCTGACTTCTCCTAACATCCAACCAGCAATAACGATATCCATCTAGTCTGGGTCACAGCTGATGTTGCTCAGCCAACGACGTTGGCAGCCAGTCTCTAAAGTCTCTCCTCACCTATGTGGCAAGGAAGATAACCTTTTGGGTAACTACGGTACTCAAGGTTCAAGTTTTTAGAAAGGATGCCATTGGTAGCAGCCAATTATGGTACTGAATCGCTGTGATTAGCAATAGTATTGGGCTTACCCAAGGCAAGGCAGTTATATTTATATAGCACATTTCGTACACAGCGGCAATTCAATGTGCTTAACAAGGTGCATTAAAAAACAATGGACAAGATACACCTCTCCGGGAACCATCACCTTATCGTGGTGGAGAGGTTTGGGTGCCCCTATGAACCTGAGGGCTGTGTTGTCTG
>JAODUE010001893.1:0-12121 GCA_027564755.1 Amblyopsis hoosieri
TGTGTTGGAGCAGGGAGACATCTAAAACATGCAGGGCGGTAGCTCTCCAGGACCAGGGTTGGGCACCCCTGGTATAGGGTATGTCTGTTTCTCAGGCAAGTACAGTATAATGCCTATACTGTACATCAGAATGCAAGACATGCAACATGAGAGTGAGAGAGATGGGGATCCAGGTAGGTTACAGAGAACTGTGGAGGCAGCTGCTGCATAGATCTGACACCTTGTGACGCTTTGTTTATGTTTATAATATTTAGCAGAAGTGCTTAGAGAATTACAATGAATGCAATGGCAAAGAAAGATATAGGTTCTTAGATCTGACACTACAAAGACGACATGATGCAGCTTATATACCGTATACAGTGTGTGTGTGTTTTGTCGGTGTGTGCAGCGATGTTTTGAACGTACTTGCCTTTAAGTACTGGCCTCATTCGCCTGATGGGGAAAGATTTTCCTGACATTAGTGAAACTATATTTACCCTCAAGGCCTTTAGACATAATCTCTTCCTTCTACGCATCTACTTAGAATTGTTAATATAAAATGTCATCCTAATGCACCTAACACCAAGGATTTGAAAATTGTTAGGTTTGCTCTGTTGTGTGTGTGAGTTGTTCAAATTGTGTGTGCAGATTTGAGTTGTTCCAGGAATACTCTAAGCAATCAATAAATACTGTAATGTTGGCCTTGTTAGTTTTAGTGTGTTAGGGAACAATAACTATTTTACTACTGTTTGTACAACAACTGTATTGGTAGGAACCATTACAGAACATTGAACAACTTGCTTTTATATTCTAACCTACCTATGTTTGATGTCTTTAGCAATATTGCATTTTTATGTTTTTGTTTGTGTTGGATGCCTGGGAATATAATTATCTACAGTAGATCAGTGTCTAAGAAAAACATGATCAAAAAATATGTTGATAGATTTTCTCCCTGTTACTCTAAAAATACAGTACATGATCAATTTGGAGGCTTAACCCCCATGTCCATGAATCTCTATTGAGGTCGCTGGGAAGAGTACATGCACAGTATACCCAATTTTCAAAATGCCTCTAGGCCCTATTTACATTTATTTTGTTCCTGCAATTCTGATTGCTGTGTTAACACAATAATACAAATGATGTACCTACGTTAGCAAGCGCAGCATTTATATGTTGGATGTAGCCTAGTAAACTTGCGACTGGTCACATAATAAGCGATTGGCACCGCCCTCTAAACTTGGCATTAACAGGGCGAAGAGTCTATGTTCCAGTCTTATCCATAAGATGCAGCGCCTGAAAGCAATGGAACAGCAGACTCAGAAAAAGAAAAACAAATTTAACGATCATGAAGTAGACCTATTTATAAATAGCTTACTTGTCTATATGTATAGTCTACCCTAGAGATAATGGGTGTAATTCTACCCAGTGTTGCCAACTTAGCGACTTTGTCACTAGGTTTAGCTACTTTTCAGACCCTCTTAGTGACTTTATTTCGAAAAAGCAACTAGCAGCAAATTTAGCGACTTATTCAGACCAGGGAAACGGTGAGAAATATATACATTTTTTATGTATTTTCATATGCTGCTTAGAGTAATCACAGTCCAGCCGCGCTGGATTCTCTCAATCTCCTCTTGTGCCCTGTTCAGACAGTCAGTAACTTGTGTGTGTGGAGGGGCCAGCAGGAGGATTCAAATGAATACGCGATGACGACATCGATATGCAAATGAGTGCATGACGCCATTTGGCGACTTCTAGCGAAAAGCCAGTGCTAGCTACTTTCATTGGAAAATAGTTGGAAACACAGATTCTACCCCAAAATAATAATTTTGGGTGACAATAAAATGTAAATGAAAGAACTGGTATAAACATGCATTTTAACAGCACACAAGCAATTAAATAATTTCAGCATGTCTCTCCATGTCCTGTGTCTTCGTCTTGCTCAGTTGAATCTTGCTGTTTCTTGCTTTCCCTGTTCAAAGAAACACACTAACTGGGAAAACACTTGCTTTTCAGAGGCGCAGAAAAAACTTGCAATCCTGTGTTCCTTCAGCAGGCAGAAAAGCATTTTAGCCATGTGCGTGCTGTTCGTACATACAATGTTATGTTTTAGGCACAAAGTGAGACGAAATTATGCAGGTGAAATTATGCAGGCGCTAACACGTTAGCACATGAGGCCCTTTGTGTGTTACATTGTGTGTTATATTTTATTTAAGGACGCCTTTCAAGACACTCAAGGACATCTTGCATTACAAATTCAAAGAAATACATCTGACTAAAACAGGAGAATACATATTACAAATAAATACAAGATACAAATAAAAAAGTGTGAAGGAAAGGAGACTGAGCAGATATTTCAAATAAAAATGTGTTTGTTGTGGTCAGATATGGGGAGGTCAATACTGGAAGGGGAAAATAGTTATATAAAACAATCAGAGCTTGGGAGCCAGGGAGTTTAAAAGCAAGGCATTCAATTTTAGTGAAAGTACATTAACATTTGGCTTTCAGCCTTCAGCTTGCCCAACCCCGCACTCGCGTACAGTGGTGCGCGGTTGGAAGATGTAAACAAAGCAAAGTGAGTTTGTTGTTAGAAACTCTGTCCATGTCCATGAACCGTCAGAAGAGGGCCGAGAGGGGCGACACTCCGAGGAGAGCCGCCATGTACACGCAGTTGTGCGTGGTTGAGAGATGTAAACAAAGCCAGGTGGGGTGGCTGTAGGAATCCGACAGTTCCACTATTTCCGCTATTAATATTGATATCAAAATAAATTACATTGTAACCAAATATATTGAGCCAATGTTAAATAACATTGAGATAAAAAAAATAAGAAATTCTTATAAAATGTGCAGAATTTTAAAGGTGCTGTTTGTATAAAATGTCCATATTTTCCAAACCATTAAGGGTCAGAATTTCACCAGAATATTGCAGTGTCTTTAGGTCACCCTCAAGCAGGGCAGTAGCTAGAGGATTCTGGGGCCCCTGAAAAAAAATGTATGTGGGCCCCCGACCGCCCTCCACCCATATAATACACTGTACGGTGTATGACAACTTCCTCACTTGAAAGTCGTCGAGCTTACAAGGGTATAGAGCGTAACAGTGTAGAAGAAAATTTCCCATTAATTTTCTTCATTTACTTTTTGAAAATTTGGAGTTAGCGGCATCCTCTAATTTGATAGAAAACCTTCACCATTGATTTGACACATTGTACAATAACCAAGCGTCTGGTGGATGCTTTGATAGACGCTCAAGTAAATAATTGCCGAAAATATGTGGCCCATCTACAGTTTCTCTTGTTTAAATCTGGCCCACTTGGATTTGTAATTGAATAGCCCTAGTTTATGGGATGCGCAGTTCCTTCACTCTTAAAGTAAATGATGTACACAGTCTTGTACCTTTGCCTTTTTGCAATTTAGATTCAATATGTTTTGCTCTGAATCCAATTGTTTATGATCACGATCATTCTCATAGCTGGATGGCTTGGTTCCAGGCTTAAAACTCTTTATATAAGAAGTTAGTGGAGAATATAAATGGGAAAGGTATTTCCGGCACCAGAGCCCCCAAAAAAGTGAGCTGTTACATATGTATCAGAAGTTCAACACAGGGTTGCTTACTGTATGTGACGTAGTGCCAGTGAATGGAAGAGGCTGAGATTAGTAGGCTATAGACCTTTTTCACCAGAAGTTGTCATAACAGGGTTAGAATCTTTGGATTATGCACTTCATAGTAGAACCTCAACTTTATGAGTCTCCTCTCTTTTTGTCATTTACTTACTAGCAGCACCTACTATTAGCTCTCACTATACCTGCTGGCCTTGTACTACACCTTACCTTAAACACACCTTAAAAACATGAGGCTTTTGTAATTGTCACTCAATAGGCATAAACTATAAATCAATTGTATTAATAAATCAAATATTGCACTGCGTATCATACTTTACAATGGATTGACAATCATAACAGTAACACTGTTGCTATAACAACGTTACCTTCATGTACATCGGTTTCATAATAGCTTATATTCTTGGCTTTATCTAGCTTTTCCTTCAGTCAATACAAATTGGTCAACCATAGTATTATCTGGGGTGGATCTTAAGGATTTTTGGCACTAGCCAGCCGGGCTAGTAGACCAACATTTCTACTAGCTAGGCTAAAATGGTGAAATCATACCTTTGACACATTAACTACATAAAACAATGTATGTTTGACTGGAAACATCAATAATCTATTTGAAATGCAGCTCCAGAATGGGTTGCACCTACATGTGTTACATGTAAGTCGCTTTGGATAAAAACGTCTGCCAAATGCCGTAAATGTAAATGTAAATGTTTGTCTTGACTTGTAGGCAACTAGTCCTACATGATAGTTCAGATGGCTCAGGATAAATGTATACTTACCCAACATCACTAATAATCACATAAACAGTGTGACCTGGTATTACGGTTTGATAATTATAAATTAATTTCTTACATATTCAAAGTCAATAAAAAAAAACATTCATTCTTATTCTTATTTTTATTTTATGTTTGCTTGTTAAAATCATGGGTTGCGCTTTTTATTTTACTTATAAAATGGAATATATGTACAGTTGAAATTTACATTTTTGGCCCTCCCCTTTCCTATTCAATAGCCAAAACAATCTGTGTGAGTTGTTTAATGCCCAAGACATGACACAGGAACTTTTATGAAAGGTAGCTGCCAGTCATTAAATATACATTATATATCCTGCAAGAACAACAACAACATTGCATTGGATCTCCCTACATTAAACAAACACCTTGTTTAGATGCAAGCTTGGCCGTGCATGGCAATGCCAGTATTCACCAGTGTATAATTGCCTTCACGCTAATGTACTGTATCTCACAATGAAAATGACCTGCAGTCATTGTGGGGTTGTGGTTAATGCAGCTTCTTGTGGCAGCCTGTGAAGCTCATAAGCTATCTGAAGAAACACTGAAAACACATATTTTTGAATGTGGCACTGAAGAGGGACATCTTAACAAATGGCCACTGCATACTGTATACAGGTCTTCCAGCCAGCCATCGCGGGTCGATGGCCTTTTAAAAGCAGCAAAAGGTGCTGCCTTGCCCATGTTGCATCCAAATGACTAGGTACATCTGATTGGCTTGATGTACATCTTCTTGGATGTGTTAAATCCTACAATTTGTGAAGGTCTAATTCATAATTGACATGCTCATCCTTTGATGCTCCCTCATAGCTTATTGAAATGAAGTTGAAATTGTCTACCTCATCCTAATCTACAAGCTCTACACATAAACTGGTCTTTTAAAATGAGTTTAGAAAGTGAGTGGATAGAGTGGGTAGAAAATAAGTATTCTGTATTTAAACAGTTTAAAGAATAACACATATTTAGATTAATCATCACAGAACAACATGACCAACCCAGGACACACCCTGTGTAGCAGTTAGGCCATCGGTGTATCTAAGTCGGGGGTGTTAGTCAGCCCATTAACATCAGCATGAATGTCACCTGAATGACAACTACTTGATATAAATATACTGTATGCTGCAGTATACTGCAGGAGGAGGAGTCATTAAAATGGAGGAGGAAAAAAATCTAAATAAAAAACACATGTCCATCACCTTAAATTATTTGGAAGGTTGTGTACTCTACCTGTCACACTAAGATTGCATTTTATTGTCTCTGGTCGGTCTCTCTCTCTCTCTCTCTCTCTCTCTCTCCCTTATATCAGATTTGGCAGTGCAGAAAACCACATAAAACACCAAATAGCCTTCTGTACAAAACAGTAAACATCTGACCAAGCAACATAAATCTGACCAACACATATAGACTATAAAACAACATGGCCATGTGCAAGTGAGGATATACAGTAAGAGAGGAATGAGTGGCTGTGTTTAATTTCAGGCCAGTAAGGTCACACACTGTGTGAATGTCCCAGGCAGGAGTCAGCTATGTGCACAGTAAGGCTGTGTTAAGGCTGGTGCACAGTAACCATGCACGTCCTTGGTTACAAAACTGTATAGACTCTTACATTGCTTTCAGTGACCTCACACCTCCTCACCCCTACTCTTGGACAAATATAATTTACCTGATGCGCCAGATGGTTTGTTACGCAGAATGGCTGCCAACTGTTACATTGAAGAACAGTGCGACTCACATCTTGGGCTGAGAAGTTGAGAATATTTCAACTTTAATGCACATCTAAAAAACGCAAAGAAAAGGCGAAGCGCAGCGCCAGGTGCATGCCAGGTGCGCGGTACCATTGGAAAACAATGGTTTTGCTGGCGCCGCGTTTCTAGCAACATGTCGCTGTGTAAATCACTTTGGATTAAGGAGTCTCCTAAATGACATAACTGTAGGCAAATCAAGTCTTGTTTTCAGCGCACACACGGACACACACACACACACACACACACATGATGCACTGACTTGATTATGCCTGTCATGTCTTTTGTCTAAACCCATTGTTTTCTAAACTAACATATGAGTGGTATTAAAAGTAAATGATAGTTCATTAATGGTTCATGTTTTTTTTTTTTTCTTTGCATTTATATATGAATATATTTCTGCTTCTGACATAAGACAGAGCATAACTATAACAAATGGATGCAATGGAATGCATGCTTCCTGTGATTCATTGCTCAAACAAGGAGAGATTGGTGACTCAGTGGAGCTCTTCCCTTTCTGATAAACGAAAATAAATGTTTTCCATAAAGATGACAAGCAGTTTAAAAGCACAGCGTTTTTCAGTCTTGTTGGGTTTTGAAGAAGAAAGAAAACTTTGAGAAAATAATTTAATCTTCCCCAGCATTGCTGTTCTCCCACTGGAATATGACGTGGGTTGATTACGCCACGACCATTGATTGAATTGGGATAATGTTCCAACACTTGGCCAGGTCACAATCTGTTCTTTCACCTAATCCGTTGGGTCACATATAATTACTGTAACTTGCGGAAACCTCCAGACCCATCTAAGAGGTATATTAGGGATGCACATTTCAAATTGATGATCGATTATTGTTTGTGAAGTCATTTGCAACAGTAAAACCGATCCTTGAGTGTTTTGAAAGGCGTCCTATATTTTTTAAATGTTGCAATGTAATAGCTATGTTGAAATAAATCCCATGTAACTATAGGACCTTGACTTCTCCTAAATGTGTGTATTATAATACTGTACACTTATAAAATACTCATTCTGACCGCTCAACCATGATTTGTATATAATTTGTATATATAAATTCTAAGAATAAATTGACCTGTAATGTTATATATTAAATAATTCTGACGTAAGGCTGCACTAAAATCAAATTCACGATTAATTGAACATTGTACTTTGATTACGATTAATGAACGATATTTTTTATGCATTTGTTTGCTTTTGTTTGAGTTCTGCTCCATGGTGCTTCCATTCAGCCAACTAGATGGGCGGAGACCTTTGACATTTTATATTGTGAATGCCTGAAGGCATTTGACTAAAGAAGGTGCACTGCAATAGATTAATACTAGTCAATTTCTTATTTTACAATAAGAAATTGAGATATGAGCTACACCTAAAATGTAACACATTAGTATTTATTATCTGTTTCCCCCGAACAGTAGGGAAATGGTGAACTTGAATAAGAGCAGAGACGAGAAGAGACGAGTTTGGCAGTGATCAGTTAAAACACACGGCAACAGTTAAATCATGTAAATGGGGTTATATTTCAGTCTATTAAAATGTTTTAAAAGATTATCTGCCTGCACTTACACGTTTTCCCGATCGCTTACTAGGCGTACTTACTACCCATGCTGTTCAAATGTGTGTTTAAGCGCTTGTACATAACGATGTCCCTGTATATTTGAACAATGTTCTCCGTGACAGAAATACTAAACTAATCTAATCAAACTAATCTCAATCGTAAATGGCTGTGGTGGTCAGTAAATAAAACGATGAGGCTTACTGCCTTTGCCTGGTGTGAAGGCGTTGTTATAAGCCATTGTTTACCACTTCTGAATGACATCTGGATTCTATTCCGGTGAGAAGAACAACATCACAGACAATGACAGGTTCATTTTTATCCTTTTTATAAGGACAAATCCAGAAAGTACAAGGTGTGGTTTAAATTGCAATAGTTTTGGGAGTGAGAATTAGTTAGGCTACCTATAGGTAAATTATCTTAAGTTTAGAGTGGGATTTTCCCATAATATCAATACATTTTGTGGTGTTGTATATTTTGGTTTTTCCAAAGCCAATAAATGAAATCAAATGTATTAAGTCCAATTGCTGTGGAGTTGCATTGTTGACCAATATCGTGCATTTTGAAAAAAATAAAAGAACAAAAAGCTACAGAACACTGCTGTCTTACACACTAATAAATACAAGTTACGATAGATTTTTATCCTGGTTGCTGTTTAGTGACATTATTTCGATTCATTGTAGCAATCTCTTAACATTGCCTATTTGCTTAGAAAACATTAAAATAAATAACACTCCTGTGGCAGTCTCATACTGTAACTGTACACACAATAAAATATAATGATGATTATTAATTGATAATGAATTTGTGTTATCTATCAAGATTTTTTCCTGGAATGTGTATCCCTTATACAACTATTGACAAATGTAATAAATGTAAGTCGCTTTGGGTTAAAGTGTCTGCTAAATGCTGTAAATGTAAATTCATTATGAGAGAGGGAGTATAATTGTATTGGTTAAACCTGGACTGGCACAACATAACATACACAAAAAACACTGGAAGACATGACTAAATAGGCATGGAACTGCAAAGAGCAGTTCCAGATACAGCATGTTACAGTATCTTTGTATTATACACATTTACTGCACGTTTTGCATTGATTATATGGACATTGAACTATGAGTCTGTTGAGTGTCCCTCGTGTCTGTTTTGGCAAAAATTAAGTCATTATATACCAATTATCCAACTTTTATTAAACACTGTGGCAACGCGGAGCTACAGTATATGGCTGCATATGCCTACATGCTACTGTACTTGTTGGCATCATTAGGGGAGCACAATGTATCTTTCCACAGTTACGTAGATGACACACAACTGTACATCTCTACTGAATACAATTATTCAGCAGCTATAATCTCCATTACTGACTGCATTTTCGCAAAAAATATTATTTCTTTAAGATAAATGAGGACAAATGTTGGCCATAAAATATAGAGAAATGTTGACTAATTCCCGGAGCAAGTGGCCCACGTGCGTGCTGTTCTGCAGAGGCTCATCGAACACTGACTGTACAACAAAGAGAAGAAGTGCATATTCCACCAGCCCACTGTCTCCTTCCTGGGTTACCGCCTTACTCCGGAGGGAACCAGGATGGAAGAGCTGAAGGTGGAGGCTGTTGGGTCGTGGCCGGTTTTGAAGACCATGCAGCGTTTTCTGGGATTTTCCAACTTCTACCACCGGTTCATCAAGGGTTACAGCACAGTCTCAGCTCCCCTCACGTCGTTGTTGCAAGGGAAGCCTCCCGGCCTGCTGGACCTCAGAGGCCGGGAGGGCGTTTGGGAAGCTGAAGAAGACGTTCACCACTGCTCCACTCCTGGTGTACCCGAACCCCCTCCTTCCATTTGCCGTGGAAGTCGACGCCTCTGAGGTCGGCGTGGGGGCGGTCCTCTCCCAGCTCCATGGCAGCCCACTGCAACTCCAACCGTGTGCCTACTACTCCAAGAAGCTGTCAGCTGCGGAGAGGAACTACGACATGAGGGACCAGGAACTACTGGCAGTGAAGTTGGCCCTGGAGGAGTGGAGACACTGGCTGGAGGGTGCTCGTGAACCATTCACGGTGCTGACAGACCACAAGAACCTGGAATCCATCCGTGCCACTCGGCGTCTCAACCCCCGCCAGTCCGGATGGATGAACTTCTTTTCCCGTTTCCGGTTCACCCTCACCTACTGGCCTGGGTTGAAGAACACGTCGACTGACGCACTTTCCCCCCTGCACGAGGGGGACAAGGCGCCGGCCATCTACGCTTCCGTGGTGCCGGCGGCCTCTGTGGTGGGTCCTGTCGAATGTTACGTCGAGGCCGACCAGAGGGCAAGCAGACGGGATCCACCACCGACCACCTGTCCTCCAGGACAAACCTACGTAGCACGGAGGGTGCGGGGTCGGTTCGTGACCTGGGCCCATGAGACACCAGCGTCTGGACATCCGGGGGTGGGACCCCGCCAGTGATGTGCCAGCGGTGGAGGACTGGTGCCGCCGGGCAGGGGAGGCGTGGGCTTCTGCACGGGTTCATCTGGTACGGGCAGTCGACCGGCAGAAGAGCCAGGCGAACCGGCGGTGGTCCAAAGCCCCAAAGTACCACGTAGGGGACAGGGTGTGGCTGTTTGCGCGGGACCTGCCGCTCCGCCTGCCGTGTCGTAAGTTGGCGCCCCAGTATGTGGGGCCCTTCAACGTCCTCTGGAGGGTAAATGATGTGTCAGTTACTCTGGAGCTCCCGCCCAGTGGCTTAACCCCACCTTTCATATCTCTCTCCTCAGGCCAGAGTTTCCTGCTCCGTTGGGGGGTCGGGACCCTGCTGCCGCACCTCTGGCGCCGGTAGAGGTGGAGGGGGGTTCAGTTTACTCTGTTGAAGTGGTGCTGGATTCCAGACAGTGGCAGGGATGCCTCCAGTACCTGGTGGACTGGGGGGGGGGGGGTTATGGTCCCGAGGAGTGGAGTTTGGTGAGGGCTGTGGACATCAATCGGGCCCTCACCCAGGGCTTCCACGCTCACCGGCCGGATTGGCCTGGGCCTTGCCCTCGTGGCCGTCCGGTACATCGGTGACTAGGGGTGGGGGCGGGGTACTGTTGCGCCGACGTCCCGTGGTGCCGGACGCTCCCACGCACTCCCGCTCCCCGGAGTACTAATCACGATCTGAGACAGGTGGCGCACCTGTTTATGGTTGAGTGTTTGGTCTCCCCTTTATCAGTTGTTGTTTCTGTTTGAAACCCTGCGGGTTATTCTGTTTGTATCGCTAAACTCTGCACATTACTGTTATTCATTGTTGTAAGGTATTTTCTTTAGTTGTTTGTAGCCCTGTGTGGCAACCTTTTCTTTTCTTCTGTTTTATTAAAACTTTTGATTAGTATCTTCCGTGTCAGCCTCTTTGGCCACACTACAAAAAGTAAAAAGTTCTCAGAAAAATACTTACTTCAGTACAGTACAAATACCTGAAAAAGCTACTTATGTAGAGTAGTTAAGTATTTGTACGTACTTCCCAACTTCCCCCAGAGTATCACTCATACAGTAGAACGCCGTTATTCTACTGTCATATACTGTAAACCAAAATACAGTAATACCGTTAAAATACATTACAGAAGATGAGTTGTAAAATAACAGTAAACTGTTGGCAACTCTGCTGCCATTCATTTACTGATAGTTTACAGTGAAATGTGTTACAGCGAGTTTGTACTATCAAGATGAAGCTAAAAGGCTAGTAGTCTTCTAAATATGCAAGCAAATCTGAGTGATTACTAACAAACATGTTTTAGTTGACACTTGCGAAGTGGCAGCTCAATATTCTTCTCTCTTCTAATTTATATGTCACACTGCTGAAGGCATTCATTTGTTTATTTATTTATAATTTAACTCTGCATGGCTGGTAACCCAATTAACTTGTCTGTAATCAATCCATGGGTTCTGCCTCTGAGTTTCATAATTCAGATCAGAACAAGGAAGCACAGCTTGAAAATAACGTTTTTGTACTCATGAATATAAAAATAGGAGCCATTAATTGTTTTAATTAATAATCTCCAGTGTGTTGTTGGATAATTATGTAATCAATTTACAAGTGGCACCAACAGTCTTATACTGTATAGCAAAACTGTAACCAACACTTCCCTGCTGAACCTACTGTATAAGGCCATAGAACATAGTTTTCCACTATGCAGTGGCGCAGGAGATGTTTTTAAGGTGGGGGGGATGAAAGTGTGAGGAAAAATGTCTCAAATTTTAAACCTGTACAACTATGCTTTAAGTTATTAAAACCAAAAAAAATAAAAATCTGTCCCACCGGGGAATTGAAACTCACTCCACCGCGTGAATGACAACCACATTACAAGTTCGCCACCAGAAAGTTGCTATAAATAGCCCATCAATGTGTTGAAGTATTTGAGAGTAATATTTACGTAATTTATGGTTGTAGCGCAATTGTCTTGACATCGTTACACATG
>JAODUE010001894.1:0-12121 GCA_027564755.1 Amblyopsis hoosieri
TGTTGATTAGATAATTGCATTAATGAGAAATTGAACAGGTGTTCCTAATAATCCTTTAGGTGAGTGTATATATACACTGTATATGTATTTTATCCCCTGGCGCTGCACAGCGGCTGGCCACTGCTGCCTTGAGAGATGGGTTAAATGCAGAGAGCAAATTCCGCTACGTGTATGTGACAATAAAAGCACCTTTACCTTTCCCTTTGTGTACATACAGTGCTGCAGTTCTAGCTAATAATGTGCTATAACAAAACCTGTCCTATCTGCTGACCTGAGGCCTGCTGACTTGTAGCTCCTCCACTGTGCCTATGTAGTGTTTCTTCCAGACGCCCTGCTCCAGGGGCGTGGGGGAGAAAGAGATACACCAGCTCTGCTTCAGACACTTAGGCATCCACAGCTGGTCCAACTCCACTAGGCTTTTCCAGCGCCAGCACACCTGTTGTCAGGGCACATTGATACTGGTGTAGATGCTTATCGTGGTTGTATTCTCATAGGACGCAACAAGTCTCGCATTTCACACAGGAAATAAACACCCTGTAAACTTAAAGGATCATTTATGGACATTTATCAAACCCTTCTCTTTTCCAACCATAACGGACGTCACGGCAACATGCTCCCCTAATCCCTCATGGACAAGGAACAAAACTTTGTCAGGAGGGAAAGTGTACTTGGGGTTCAAATAACCAAATTGTTCCAAGTTATTCAAATGATATTCCAATGATGCAGTGGTCTCTTATGTTGAGACAATGGGGGCAGGGCCTGCCTCCTTTGGTGGCCTGTTGGCTCCTCCCACTGAGAACGTGATTGGCTAATTATTACATCGGGATGACCACAGGAGTTAAGCATTGAGCGGCCCCACAAGAGGCTCTCTTAACTGATTTTGATCTGCTGTTGTGGCACATGGTATTCACTGTTGCTGGCAGTGAAGACCATAAAGCTGTTCTAGCATGGGGAGGGAAGCCTTGAAGCCTTGATGCGGCCTTTAGATAGTAGAGGGACACTGGGATTAGGAGATGTCCTGCATCTCCCTTTACTCTGGACGCCAATAGGCCATGAAATATGTTTTTTATCCCGTGCCTTATTGTTGACTGTTATATGTAATCTTTGGACTTGTATAGTGCAATATCCATGAACTAAGGTAGCTCCCTGCTTCCCTCTTGTGGCGAGCAGTGGGTTTTGACTTAATAGTGGTCTCATTTTGCCTCATTTTGCAGTGCTTTATTGAATTGACTTTTTATATGTATACACATACATACACATGCACGCACACGCATAAACACTTATGTTTATGTGTTATTGTAACCTGCCTTTGGGTGAGTTTAATTTACCTCCTATTCTCATTGTAAATTATGTTATTTAACATGAGCTGTTCCTTATACTGTTTCTGATTGGATGTCTAGTAATGCTAGCATAGGAATTCCAAATAGAACAGAAATATCCAGAAGGTTTAAGCAGGTCTTTACTGTACCTGCGCACATCGACAGAGGCTGCGAGGATCCAGGAAGGAGAACAAGTAAAGGCAAAGGACTCTGGGTAGCAGGCAGGTGAAGTCTGCAGTCTCCGGAGGAAGCTTTCTCTTCAGGATGTTGTCAAGGAACTTCAGCTGGTTGACAGAACACCTGGACAGAAAGTCTTGGAGAACCAGCTTCCTCTGAGTGTCAGACCACTTGTCAAACTGACATACAGAATATAGACCAGAATAGAATAGCAGAATTCATTTTCCAGTCCAATTTACAGGGATGAGCAATGCATCATAGATATCAAATACACAACAGGACATGTTTGCATGTCTACAGCATCAATCAGCATGCACACATTTTCTGTATAACAAAGATAACCCAATATTAATGCTTTTGACTTACCCACTTTTCCAATAGGGTTCTTCTCTCAAAAAATAGCTGACAAAGAATTAATAGAGAATGGTATTAGAATCTGAAAGTGTATTTGTCAATATATGAATACACACACATTTTGTAAGTAGACTAAACACATCAGCAATTTAGGATAACCAAACAAACAAACAATGTTAAAGGACAATGTATTTTATATCATCAACACTAAAACACTAAATCCAATGCAACAGTATGGTACTGGATTTAGATCACTTCTAGCTAAAGCAGTTTTACATATTGTAGCTGCCGATGTGTTGATGAACTGAAGCAAGCCAAAGGCTTGTTTGCATGAAGACATTGAACGGGTCAGAAAAGCAGACTTGATGTGGGTTATGAAAGTCACTGCAATATTGAAATCATTAAACAAATAGCCTAAAGTTCTAATACGACCAGAGACTATACAAATGGTACTGGAGGCTCCAATGAATCTTATCTTACATTGTTGTTAGTCAGCGTGTTGTTGAGAGGCGTCCAGGCGCTCATTTTGGTCTGCGATTTAGCAGAGCTCAGTAACGTTCTTGGAGCAACCGGCATTTTTCTGCTAAATCAGGATCAGACATCACTATGCACATTCACATAGGCTACTGTAATTGAACTTGTCTGATAATAGCCTACTACGACCTAGTGTGTTTTGCACTTGTTATTGGGTAAATCTACACACAAGTTAGTCTATACCGGTACGGTAACTAAACTAGCATGAACATGGGACACAAACACACAACTTGTCGATAACTCTTGATTGAAACTGTCAATCACTCACCGTTGCTTTTTCTCATCCAACATGAAAACAACTGCCCTACAGTCATAACACTGTCCTCGTTTACCTCATGTGCGTATTATGGTTTAGCTAGTGCTTCATGGACTGCCAGACCTACACAGTTTACTTGTTGTTTCCATAGTAATGCAGGTCTACTGTGCAGCAAGCACAGCCAACCCACCCCTCTTGTGCTGTGTGTGACCGCCAGGCGTTGCTCAGAGCGATAGACTGCTGACGGCTGGAAACACAAATATCACAGGAGGGCGCTGCACTGCAATGCACCCTTTTAACCTTTTTCTGGTACGTGCAGCTTGATAGATTATAGCCACGCCATGTGAGTGATACTTTAATATTTTGCATACACGTTTGGTCTATTTACATGTGTCTGCTAGAATGACTAAGTTATAATGTATTGTTTTACCTGGCTGGCTTATCAATAAACGGTGGGTTGTCAATATTGATGTGATGATAAACAACATTTTTAACAGAAGTTTTGCATTCAAAAGGGTCTGCTCGTCCACGAATGCGCGGTTGCGCGCAAAGGGGACATCGTAAACCTGCTGTGAGCAGAGAGAAGGGAGGGGAGGGACATAGAAAGGAGGGGGAGCGGTGGGCTATTCAATCACTCATTGTTACTAACTCGAGGAGCGACGAAGACCCCGCTGCCACACGTGAATTGTCGTCGGAACCATTAAGGTAAAGTTAATTTTAAACCTGCGTTTGTGCGCAGAAGATATGGTGGATTTTACGCGAAGAATAGACATCGCCGCCCGATCACGGGGAACGGTGTGCATTTGTAACACCGGCGCCGACAGATTTAACGTGGACTAGGCAGCTGTGCATGTCTCTGTATCGGTTGAGCTGAAGTAACCATCATCTTTTGTTCCGCTGCGTTGCATGACATTTTATTCACGAATATGAGCAAATATTTATTTTACTACACGCATTTAAAAGCCCTACGCAGAGCAATGCCAGATAAACAACCATTACTTTCCAGTCCGTAGTTTAGGTGGAGCATTTAATTCTCCATAGCAGGAGATGGATATCCGTGTAGCCTGTCGAGCAGTCAAAACGCCCATGCACAGGTAGGCGCATACGATAGGCTGTCATTTAAACGTACGTTCGAGACAGCTTGGTTTTTGGCATTCGCATCCCGATTAACGACCATGAAAGAAGTAGAGTGTATTAAAATACATACCAGGTGTGTTTTATAGGCATAATAATACCTTATAACCTAACCTCGTATGACAGGTTTAGGCAATATTTCACAAAATATGTATAATGTGATGATGTAGTTATTTAGATTTCATATTTTCCATATTTTCATCTGCAGCCTGCTTGTCAAAGCAAGATTGGTACTGGACCTTGGTCAGAATCTCTGAAAGGAGCTCGGTGTGATGGAGGGCTTCTGACATGCCCTGACCCAGACTGGAATCTCCACTGAGATGGATGCAGCCAGCCTGTACTATGACCCGGTCCAGACAGCATCGGTGTGAGGCAGAGAGGACCGTTGTGACCGACAGACTGACTGCCCAATTCCCTCAGCCAGCCATGTTGAGGCTGCAACAGTAAATCTCCGAGGGGCCTTTCTAAAACACAAAAGACGAGTCCCCGGGGGTGAGGGTCTCTGTTGCTCCACTCGCCCACACCCGTCCGCCATGGGTCTCCTGTGGGCGCTGTCAGTGTCCATGCTGGCGGCCAGCGTGGCAATCCCCATGGATGCGGCGGCAGGCAGCCACAGCATGTTCACCTGCGAACCCATCACCCTGCGCATGTGCCAGGGGCTGCCCTACAACGCCACCTTCATGCCCAACGTGCTCAACCACTACGACCAGCAGACCGCAGCTCTCGCCATGGAGGTAAACAGCTAGGCTCACACTGACAGCATTTAGCAGTACGCTTTAATCCAAAACCACATAACATTAGTCAGTAGTAGAACAGGTCTGCACCAGTTGTGCGCAACCAACAGTCTGTTAGCATAGTGACAGTAACAGCATGTCCTCAGGGCTAACTTGGCTATACACAATCTATTAATGCACCATACAATTCCCAGGTATACTACCAACATAGTGAAAGGTGTTTGAAACGTTGTGCACACCCAGTTTCTATTATGTTGGTCTCCGTTTCATTCTTACTTCTTTAACTATGGATATGGGGCACACAATGTCTAATTGGCTCATATGATACAGGTACAAACATGTTCGGTGTGCTTGGCTTTTGTTTGAGGAAGCTAGTTACGTTTTATGTTCATATTCTGTTCATGTATTGTCCGGTGGGCCTGTTCATAGTAAACTTTGATATAGCTCAATGTTGTCGAAGTGGAAAAGGTTGTGTTGTGACATTTTCTGTGCTTGCTCAGCATGTTTTCCTGCCTCGGTTTATTTCCACTCTCCTCCTGTAATGCTCGGAGGTTGGGGTTGGATTCAAACGCAAGACAGCAACGCACATTTAATAAACAAACAGGCAGGAGAACAGGTAAAGAGCACTTACATGAAACAGTCCTTGACCAACGACTGGGGGGGTGGGGGGCACAAGGGCTTAAATACGCAGGTGAAACACAAGGTGCAGGATTAACACAACATGCAATGAACAATGAACATGCAAATGACATTGAGCAGAGCTGGAAACACAGGAACTATGACAAGATTAACAGACTAGGAACTCAAGACGGGGAACAGACCATGACACCTTCTCCTTGACTGTTGTTTTTGTTTAGAGTATGACTTTGCAAACAAGTAACTACTGTACAGTAGCACATGAACACATTATGTCCATGTAAATAATGCACCCTCGGCACAATTATTTTTCAATAACATAAGTAAAACCCATTATATGCATTTCACAACATTGACAAAAACAACAATGATAATGAACAACAATGAAAACAATGTGTTCTCAATCAATCCACAGCTGACTATATTTAAATATGGGTTGTGGGGAGTTGAAATTGTGAATTGTCAATTACACACAAACGGGTAAAAGACATTTCTCACGGTGATTGATAAAAGTAACATATATAAACAGTTTTCACCTCCAGACTGGAGTTTACAGGGATTTGTGTAATAATTACCACACATGCACTGTGAAATAAGTGGTTTACTCTTTACTGTCTAACAGACAGCCTGCCTCATAGACATCCTATCCTGCTAGTCACTGTGGCTAGCAGGCTTTCTGCTAATTGTGCTAGTAATATCAAAGTGATAGCCTGCTTTAATGTGGCTGCTCTAGCCCAGGGGTCTGAGAGTGTGTTACCAAAACATTAAGCGGAAAATTAAGTTTTAAACTTTCTCCCGGGGGACCCAAGAAGTAACTGTACATTATTAATCACAGTTGTGGTCCCTAACATGGTGTGTTGCCCTGGGTTTCGAGCTTGCCCTCGAGCTTGGCATGTTGACAGTCATGGTGATTTATAACAACACTTAGGTGCTCTTCATATCATCTCTGTGCATGACAGCGTTTTACGTAACAAGCTTTGGAGCAGTCAGTTAGCACACAGTGGCGGTTGGAAGAGAATATTTTTAATTTATTTGAGCTTTTATTGTGGTTGGGTGGATTATGGCTGGATTCCAGTGTTTAACCAACGGTTTATCGCCTCCTGTAGATTATCTGTAGATTATCTGTAGATCTGTAGCCTGTTCTGTTATCCTCTTTAAAACATACTAGGCTGCCGTTTAAACATGGTGCAGATGCCTGACCATATGTTTGTCCCATGTAGAGCGTCCCCTGTAGTGTCTGTCTCTTGGGCCATCATAATTGCCTGCCTGTCTCTCTGTCTGTCTGTCCCATCTCTGCCCTCTAACCTCTTGCTCATCCTCTTGCCCAACCCCCACCTGGCACAGTGAAGATGAAGTTTAGAGTCCTGCTTGGCCATCTGTGCTCTGCCCCTGTATGGCTCACGCACACACAGACAGACAGACAGACAGACAGAGGAGGAAGTAGAAAGCTGACCGGAGGAGTGATGTGCTTTGACGATGCAGGGTTGCGTTGCGTGATAAACTCAAGCCACAGCTGTTTTCACTGAGAGAGAGAGCTGGGTTCAGCAGGGGGACGCATGCAAACACCAACTGTCTGCTCACTTGTGTTCTGTTCACTGTGATCATCTTGCATTTGTTCACTGTATGATGTTTTCTTCTGAGAGCCTGCAGGTGTTGGGAAATGTATGCCGTGTCTTTGGGAATTGCATTGCTCGGGTTTAATGTCATTCTAGGCTAACAAATGAGTTGTTAGGTTTAATTATTGTTTGCCACAGGTATGTTCTAAACCAGGACTGTGTTGTGTTGAGGCCAGATTAGGGTTTTACGCTTAATTGAAGTGTGTGAGTGCACAGAACAGAATGCATTTGTGTTCTTTAGATGGTGTTCATTTTGATTGGTCATGGGGCTGCAATTAAGTCTCTCTTAGCACCGGGAAATGCTGGTTGGCACTGGAAAACACATGAAAATCCAATAGCTTGCAAATAACAGACATGGCGCCTCTATCTCACTGTTGTCATCCCCATGGCTGTGTTTAAGTTCAGTCCATGGGAGAATTTGGAGTCTATAAGAGGCTACGGGCGGCCAAATGAGAATTGACACTTGATTTTAAAGGGAATTAGGTCTACTGAATAGGCATGATAATGATGATGAATGCCTTGCACTGTGGAGAAACTGGGAGTTGGATGCATACCAATGCCTGTGGTTATTTCCAGTCTTTGTTGAAGCCCCCCCAAAGTGTTGCGTTTTTGAAATTGCATGTCTGATTTTCGAGGGATTCTTTTCTGCATAATTTGACAGGATTAACTGTCTAGGGGCTTTGTGTATTGGGAAAATGTAATTTATGAAACCAGTGTGTCATCCCCTTCGTTCAAATGGTTAATTCTCCTGCTTATACTTTGGCACGGTACAGTGACAGTTGACTGTTTACCGTATGGGAGATACATGGGCCAATAGGCTGCATTCACAGAAGGAAATATATTTTTGTTTTGTTGTCTTTTGAGCAGATCCTTTGATTTCAATAGATCTAAATTCTGGGAGGTACTGAATTATTTGAATGAACCGTTAATTCAATGGTTAAAATTCATGTCGGTTATGGTTGACCGTGAAATTACCCCCTAGATAAAGTGGGCCAGCAGTCTCAGCGCTGGGAATAGGCTATTTCTGTGTGGTTTTCCTAAAATGAGTGGGAGCCGGTGGGAGCAGGCCAGATTTGACTGGCATGAGAAAAACAAGATGATTAAACCTCTTTTATTTAGAGGTTGATGAACCTGTTACAGCCTGAACTATAGTACAAACAAAACAACGAATTAATTAGATACAGGATGACATTATTAATGCAAGTGAGAACAATAATATTTGTCCTCCACACATATAACACATCTTAAATATTACATTTGAAGACCAATCCTAACCACTGGAAAAGCTAAATGATGCTTTTTTTTTTTTCTTTGAATGCTTGAAACATAACATGATCGTAAGCCATGTTTTTACAGGCTTTCAAAATAAGATTGAATTGTCATTGAATTGTGTGCTCTCAGAGAGGCTAAGTTCAATTAAAAATGAAAGCAAAATCATATTCAACATGAGACAGTCATCAGTTTTTTCTTGGAAGTGATGGGAATACAGTTAAACATATCATGCCGTGTCTTGCCTTCCTTATGTTTGTAGTTAAATCAATATTTTGCTACATTTTTTACAATGGAGAGTTAAATTGTTTGTGGCATCTGTGTAGTGCTTATTATCTATAGCCACGTTAATAGCCTAAAAGAAAACACCAAAGCATTTATACTAGTTACATTCACTATATTGTGCAGGGAGGGTATGGGACCATCTAGTCCTCATTTCCTCCTCTTTCTGGGTCACGTCTCACATTACTCTTTGGCTAGATACACTGTGTCCTGTTACACCTGGTTGTATAGCACACCCGGGGTACCCTCCCACCTGCTTTCAATGGGCCAGTAAAGTGAGTGAAGGGCTGTGTTTGTGTTTGTGCATCTCTGGAAAATCTGCTGATCCAGTTCTCTGACCGCTGACAGGCACTTAAATGTGCCCGCATGTTGCGCTCACAACACACACGTGCTTCTAAACATGCTTGGGGAGTATAGTTGCTTAATAATGTCCTTGCAAGCAGTGCGTGCATACACACACACACACACACACACACACAGTGGTCTGATAAGAGTAACCCAGTGTGACCCAGGCCATAATAGAGCCTCTTGTTTCATTTAATGTCTAACACTGTTTGTTGGCTTCAGACTGAATGAGGATCACATTCAGAGACCGATGCCGGTGTGTGTGTGTATTCAAACATGATCAGTGTAGAAGGGTTTTCACACACTACCAGTGAATGACATGGCTGATTCTGTGGCCGTCTCTCTCTCTCTCTCTCTCTCTCTCTCGTCTGCGCCCTCCCCCTCTAATGCCGGCCACAACGGTTGCCTGGGAAACGTTCCGCAATTGTGCCGTTAACAAAGGAGTGGTGTGGGGGGCTTTCTTGCCTCGCGGGAGGTGGTCCCCTCCGCCCCGAACCCTGACCTCCTCTTCATCCCCCCCCCCAACACACACACACACATATTGCTGATGCATTGGCCGTCGCCATGGCGCGCATCGTAGATGATAAGAGAGAGAGAGGGAGAGAGAAAGAGAGAGAGAGAAAAGCCATGCAGAACAGAGGTAAAGATGAGAGGGGGAGTAAATGGAGAGGAGAGGGTGAGAGAGGTGACTGCATAGTATTTGAAAAAGAACAAATCACCTCAGACCAGTTGGCCATGAAAGGCTCTATTATTCTATGATTCATCCATCAACTGGATCCCAGTGACCACACTGAGTTCAGGCTTTGTGAAGCAGAGTCTAGAAAGCCCTAATAACTCTGGCATTACGGAGACGCGCTCGACATAAAACCCCAAACACACATATGAACCATCTATCTTTAAAGGTGTATTAAGCGTTCATTGCTGAAAAGGTGATTATTGCACTCTATACTGCCCCTAGTGACAGAGATGCTAACCGCAGGAACCTTTATGAAGCAATAGATGGCTAGTTTCTACCTTGACACTATTTGAATATCCACCTCAAATTAGGGTACATAACCGAAAATATATTTTAAGATGTGTAATATAATGCTGTATAAAGTATAAGTAAGTATTCCATGTCCTTTTTTTCTGTCTTAACTGTGTGTCTGTGTGAGACATAATATCATCCCACATATCTGCAACGCTCAGATCTCATAAATAATTCCCATGAATACGTAATGACATTAGCAGGGGTTTGCGAAAGCGAATCAGCGTTAGCATAAAGTCCCCGAGGTCTGCGGGGATTCAACAGAGTTGTGTATATTACATGCTTGATGCTTCTCAAAACAGCTGAACACCCTCGCGTATTGAACCAAGCAGCGGTTCACCAGCTGTTTCCAGGAGGGGTCCCATCATTGAATCTCTGTGTGTGTGTGTATGTGTGTGTATGTGGGTGTAGTATACGTAGCATACACATTGGCTCCTGCAGTTGGTTTGCTAGTTGTATGGACTGCATACTCTATGTGCCCCGCCCTCAATGACTCACACGGCGATACCGTCGTCAGTAAATGCTGTGATTGTAATGCAGAGGCGGTGGGACGGCGATAAGCAGGAGATGGAAGGGAGGAGACGTTGCCTAATGTATTTTGTGAGGCAACTGAAGCCTAACTCAATTAGGGAATGATGTATGCTACATGTATGGTTGATGTAGTAAGGCCTTTAATCTATATGTTAATGGAGGGATTGAAAATGAACAGAAAAACTAAAAGCTCTTGATAAAATAACAAATGCAGATGAATGGCATGAGGGATATATACATTGAGGGCAATAACAAATACATTTCTCTCCATACATGTAGCAGGAACTCGACTGAGGGGTTTACTCACTCTGACAGCGCACTCAGATGAGCTCATGTAACACACTGGTAATAAAGGACAAACAGGCGGAGGGTGCTAAAACTCTTTGCTACCCCCCAGAGACACATGGGATGAAATTAGATTCCTCGGGGTGAGAGTCTATTTCATCAGCTCATCTGGAATGAGAATATGTCAAGCTATTGTGGTGGTGTTTCACTTTTTCTTTATTTTGATATTATTTTTAATTGCATACTTTTTTCTTTTTTTTTAAACTATAGCAATTCAGAACATATTTTGGTGATATATATATATATATATATATAAATATAAATAAATGTTTTTACTTATTAAACCCCATCGTAGGCTAGACGTTATTGTAGGCCTACATGGTTTAAGAGCCTACTCCTGAAGAGTTCAATGTCTTTTCCTCATGTTGAATAAATGTATCTTGCATTTAATTATTTTGTTTATTTGACTGTAAATTATTCTAATAGCAGTCACAATCCTGGTCAGTAGCCTGTGTTTATTGAATGTGTTGCACCATCATGTAAAGCTAATTGCATAGCATTAATCGAGTATTCAAATATTAGGAGAAAAATAGGGATATTATTCGAATAGTGGAATAATTTCAAATGCCCATCCCAAACAGCCGTTCCTAATGAAACGCCGTGAGTCCAATTTGTCCAAAAATGACACAAGCAAACGATCGGTTGATCTCGGTTAATGACAGGCATGCAAATGTCCCTAAATTACCCTCTGCATTAGAACAACAATAGGCCTAATCTGTCCGTAGCCGGAACCCGTGACGGGGATTCTGCCACTTAACATATATTCTTGTCATAATCACATTCACTGTCATCACCTATGAGTTTCTCCGTGACCTTTTCCCGACCCCTTGTGCCGGAAGGTGCTTAAAGCGCTTGTCAGGCTGAGCTAAAACTGTGTTTATATGACACAGGCTGTGACAATGGCATTTGTATGCAGACGCTTTGTAATTCCAGGGCCAAGGCTAACAGCCATTCTAATCCTTTTTACGCAGCGTTGTGACGTGCGAGTGGCATGCTAACGACGACAGCCTGCCAGAGAGAGAGAATTGTGCCACTGCTGTTTGTCTAATTGTATTCTATATTATTTCCCGTTTATTGTACCAGGAAAGTCTCCATTATAGACCTGGCCAAGAGAGCAGCTCATTTGAAAGACATTACAAGTACAGTGAAAATAACATACAGTAAAATATGAGGCCCAGGGTCATGAATACAACAATGTATACAGTACATGGGAGATGTTTCTGTGGAAGATTCACTTACGGTGTGAAATCCAACATTCTGGTTCAGCCTATGTTCACATAAGCAGTGAGTTTGTATGATCACACTAGTCAGCAGTATTGTTTTTTTAATCAAGTATTTTCCTATTTAACTCTTACTTTTAACTGGGTTTAACCTTTTGTTTCAGTTAGTGTTCATTATGATTGGCTATCTGATTGAGAATAGGAGAATAAATCAAAAAATGACATCTTGGTGTTTGACGCCCTTGTGTTACACAGTAGGGTTACAAATAGGGTTGGGTATCATTTGAATTTAATCGATTCCGGTTCCAATTCCGATTCTGCTTATCGATTCCGGTTCTTATC
>JAODUE010001896.1:0-12121 GCA_027564755.1 Amblyopsis hoosieri
AAACTGTGCACCTGTAGCCATCTTGGAATTAATGGTGCTTACTGTATGTGCTTGCAAAATTTCTAAAATTCATACAATGCTTTCTTGCCTGTGCACCATGACAACTCTAATCAGTAGATCCTAGATTAATAGATAGCAGAGGATTTACAATGACCACCATGGAATGGGATGGATTATATTAACATTAGGATCTTAGCACTACAGTAGTGGAGTATATTCCTTTGTCATAGGCTTGGCGATTGTAACATTGTTAGACACGGCCCTCTTATGAGAACCCATTTACTGACTGACCTTAAGAGCAGGCTGGTGTACGTGGGCTTGTGTTTTCTCCAACAGGAGCTGAAATTCAATTTAGCTCCAGCTAGCAATATGAGTGTAATATAATAGAATGTAAATGGGAAGCCCAGACAGAGCGTGGCCCAGCCCATGCTTGTCTGACTGCTACCCGGCTAGGATCAAGGTAAGGACGGGCAGGTCAGGGTCACATTGGACTGGAAGAACAGTGGAGGGAGAGGAGGGGTGGAGGCCATGACAAGTTGACGGATGGGGGATACAGCGGTTTCACACTGGGGTGCCCCTATAGATGCACCCGCGCACACACACACACACACACACACACACACACACACACACTAATTAACCCCACCAAAGGTTACTAGAATGATGGCAAAAAGTTAGTTCATGTCCTTAAAATTGCCCATGTCTCTTCACATCCAGCGTGTCCTTTTCCGAGCGTTTATTTTCACCATCCTATTTTGGAAGAACTCCCATTAATTCCTGCTATTGTGGGGGTAGATCGATTAGGGAATAGGCGCTTTGAGACATTGCTCTATTTGGGCCGAAGAAGTGCTGTGTGTGTAAGAAAACATGATTAGTTTCTACATTTGTTGGACCAATCCAACATGAAATAGGATTTTCAATGTTCATTTATTATTATAACTGCATTGTAAAGTGCAAAAATAGAGTGTATTAAAGCTACACATAATAATTGTCTGTGTACGGGCCCCTCTGACAGTTATCCATTGACATGACAATTTTATTCAGTTTGTTGAGTTTGATCAAGTTTACCCATGCAATTTTTTGACCCCTTGCATCTTTTCTCCTTTACAAAATTAGTTTCCAGTTTTATTCCCCATCACAACCATTTCTTCGTCATTCATCTCCGCCCCGCCCCCTTCCATTCTTGTTGCAGGAACTGCTGCTGTCCAAGTTGAGTGGGAATACTGACCTTCCTGATGGTGTATCGCGACTGGTCAAGTTTGACCTTGGCACTGAAGGTCATGTGGCTCCAGCCCAGTTCAACCCCCTCACCCAGTTTGACCACGTAGGAAGGAAGAAGCTGGATCAGGTCAGTCCACCTGGTGGTAACATGTCTCTTTTCATTAGCCTGACCTTTGCCTGTGACTTAGTACATTTGCTCAGCGCTATAGTTGTGACATGGCGGCTGTGAATCTGTGTGAGATTAATTCTGTGCTAAGTTTCTTTCAGTAGCTCAGCTTCACTATTCTCTACAGGTCGCTACTCCCTAAGCAATAGTCAGGCAGCCAGAAATAAAAATGCATTAAAACTGTAAAAAAAAAAAAAAAAAAGACAAAGGTTTTATTTTATTAAAATATTGAAAGTTGAAAATGCCGTCGCTCTCTTACGGAGCAGATCTTTTGGGCTTTAAATCAAACCCAATCTTTGCCTGAAACCTTCTCCCCAGAGTGTTGCTGAGTTATTAAGGTAATTGTTAGATATTTCTTCCTTAAAGTCTAGCTGCAGGTAGTTTTAGATCACCAGGAGAGTTTTCAGCTTTCCTCCTGGTGTCAAGGGAAACTGTGGGGATATCACACAAAACCGTCAACACACGCTATTATTTCCTCTGACTTACTTGTGTGTGTGCCTCTGCCTTTTTAACATGTATGAGACATATTTATACACTTATCCATACGTTTATCCTCCGCAATGTAGCCGTGTTGCTGCTACTGTTTTGAAGAAGAGACACATTCTAATCAGAGGACACTGCCTGTTTTTCTGCTTATCACAGGAGTCTGCATAGCTTTGCATAGAAACACCCTATTAAAACAATGATTAAAATGCCTTCTACATTTCAGGTGCCTGTGTTGTTTGTCAAATAAAATGGGGGAGGAGGTAAAAAAAAGCTGGATCCATCAATCACCTACGAGGAAGAGGTGGGGGAGGTGGGAGGGGCAGAGGGAGCAAGTTGAGTTCTCCTCCTTTTGTCAATAAAACCCCTGCCTGGAGTTAAGAGTGACATTTTGGCAATCAAAGCAATCACTTTTTTATTTTTTTATTTTTTGCATTCCCAATATTGGTGAGTGTCTGTGAGGGAGAGAGAGTGAGTATAAGGGGGTGAGAGAGGGTTGGCAGGATGCCATTGTAGATGGAATCCAAAAAAGAAAAACGCAAACAGGAAAGCAGAGCAGAGTAAGAAGAGTAACGACTCCCTCCCAAAATTGATTTATCTCCCTATAAATGATGGCTACATCCCCCAAAATGGATTTATAAATTAATTGCTGTCTTATTGGAATAAAAACCTTCTTGTGCGGACATGATTGATCACGAGGGGTCTGCGGCCCGCGTCAGAGACCCCTCCTCCTTTGTTAGTGGGTCCCAGCTGTAGCGCTAATGCACTGATGGTATTAACCCTGATTAATAACTAACAGTAGGCTCGCCCCATACATCAACAGAGTGCCGTGGCTGACCGGGCGTGGGACTGGGCAAGGCTGCTGCCAGCCTATCAGGACGTGAGCCGGGTCACCTTCACGTGTCTCCTGGCCAACAGGTAAAAGTGCAAAGCACTGCAGTGCTGCGGCTTGAAAAGAGCGGAGCCCCATCGCTCCACCGAGACACACATGAATCGCTCCACTTGAATGAAGTCACCTCCCTTTGCCGAAATCCTTCCCCCACATTACTAAAGTTTGGCAGGAGATCACACAGAGCCCGGCTAACTCTTCTTCTGGAGGTTCACGCTCTTGCCTGCTGTTGTTCAAAGACCAATGGCTCTTGTGACTTCCACTGTGGACATTGGGGAGAAGAAATATGATGGCGCTATAATACACTGTGTCTATGGTGAATTGGACAGAGGTGTAGAGAGAGAGAGAGAGAGAGAGAGAGAGAGAGAGAGAGAGAGAGAGAGAGAGAGAGAGAGAGAGAGAGAGGGTGATGGAGGGACAGGGTGGCAACTTCAGATCCCAGCGTCAGCTGATTGAAGAGTTTTTCTCCCAGGTCCACGTGTCTTGTCCCTCCCTTCCCCTCTCCTCTCCTCCCTCCTCTCCTCTCCTCTCCTTCCCTGCTCGGCTCTGCGACGGGGGGGCATAAATATTTATGCAGGTATGTGACACATATTAGATGGCAATACCTCAGGCTGCTCCCGGTTCGCCATTCACAGCTGTCACATCGCTCGCTATCGGGGAGCCATGGGGCTACTGCACCTTGTCTCCACGCCTACACCCAATCCATCCTAAATCACTACCATTGTTACGCATGCACATGCACGCGCACGCACGCACGCACAGGCACACGCACGTGCCTTTCCGAGAAAGGGCAAGCTCTGCATCTGCCAAGGACACCCTTCTAATAAGGGTGAAGTGTGCGGTTCTATGTCGAGCTGATTCACCCTTGCCCACCACCCATCTCCTCACCCCGCCCCCCAACCCACCCACGTGCTCACCCCCCCCCCCCCCCCACCCCTTACAGTGCTTTGTAGCACACATGTTAAAAACCGATAGTGTCAGTGTTCGACACAGCCAAATTACTGTCGGATTATTCATGAATAGAAGCTGATTGAGATGCATTAACGGCAAACGAGGGGGAGAGGAAGGGAGAGACCGAGATCGAGAAAAGAGGAGAAATGTTTTGTAGTGAAGGAGCCAGGAGGGAAAGATGTATGTGTGTGTGTGTGTGTGTGTGTGTGTGTGTGGAGGGAGACGGAGAGAAAGAAAACAGAATGAGGTTGTCATTCTGTTTTGATGCAAGAGAGAGAGAGAGAGAGAGAGAGAGAGAGAGAGAGAGAGAGAGAGGTGTAATGGCGTCCTTATCGCCCTAATCGCTCAACATCAAAGAGTCTGTTTTCTTATTAGTGTCTTACTGTTACAGAAGATTTCATGGAGGATTTGGACTGGCAATGTGGACTGCCGCTGGTTCTGACCAAGACACCCGGACAGCGCGGGGAGTTAGCTTCACAACAGATACGCTGTTGACAGTTTCCCCGTCAGAAATGTATCTATCAGACTCTGGAGAGGCCATTTGTATTGTAAGCACACTAATCCATGACTCATAGATTAATTAGTACGCATACTGTAGATAATGGCCTTCAGGCTGAAATGTGCTAAGCTGTTTTTATTACACTCTCCTCTTAACTTTAGTTGCAGTATGACTCTTATTGAGTTGACACTACTATGCTGCACATAATACATGTAATCATGACCTTGTGGGGCTCTGTGTTCTAGTCTCCTTGAGTATCTTCTGTTATCTATGCACAGCCAATACATCTCTACACTGTGGCCCATTGGCCTCCTATATATTGTTGCAGTGGCAGGACAGTTATTGTGCCTGGGGTTTATGTCACATTCTAATGGAGCCAGGCTATGAGTTAAGGGCACTAGGCTTTTACACTGGGGCTGGTAAATCACTGCTCAGATGACTTCATTAGCAGAGCAGGACACATGCTGAGACTCAATCACTGCTCTGGCATGCGCGCACACACACACAGATCTACTGTCCCTCCTGTCTAGCCCCTACCTTACCACCTCAAGGTAGCAGGGTGTGTGTTTGTGTGTGTGTGTGTGTGTGTGTGTGTCCTTCTTTGTCACCTGTCACTTTGGTACACCCAGCATGCTGGCTCATCCATCATCTGCAGATTGAGCTTTTCAGCAGAAAGCAGACTGATTAATACCAGCCTAGGACCCCAGGGCTGTATGTTGGCTGACCTGCCTTGCTGGCTAGCCTGATGGGTGGATGGATGGACGGATAGATAGTTAGATATATAGATGGATGAATAGGTGGATGGATCGTGGGCTGTGAGTAAGCAAGCTCCTTTCCTGGAAAATGACCTGAACAATATTGAGGTTTGACTGACTTAACTGGAAGGGTAAGTGGTCTCCTACCCACCTGACTGTCCACAACAGTAGATAACCAAAGGAAGAGACTGGATATCTTGTCTGTTAACCTTACAGACAACTTTAATTAACCAAATGAGGTTCATAGGCATACATTTGTCAGGCAGTTATTATATTGTATTAAATGATTCATTAATTTTGATCACATTTATTTTCATGCAGGTGTGAGTGCAAGTTACCTTTTTAAGTGAAAACTTTACTTAAGTCAAGTATTGTTTTTCAATTGAAAGAATATATATATATATATATATATATATATATATATATATATTTGTGATTTAATAGAATATAGTCAGTCATTCTCGACAATGCAAACTCCCTAAAAAGCTCCGCCACACACATATTCATTTTTCCCGAGCCAGGGCTGAAGTACCATATTCTTTTTTCATTATGCACAGAGAACATTAAGACAAGGGAATGCAATGAGATCCTGTAGCTTACAATACCTTTAATTCCTAAGAAGCTCCACCCCACACATTGAAAACATTGCCAAGGCTAGGATTTTGTTATGTGGTGCGGTCTGCACCACTTTGTGTTCCCATTTACAGAGCCAGGACTGTGTAGAACACTAGCTTTTGTTTTTCTGCACAAACGCACAGAATGAACAGCTAGCGGATGGTGAGGAGATATTTGACAAAAAGTGTATTATTGTAGCTTACAATCACTGATGTTACATTTTAAAGGGTTTACATTATGTAGAGAATATGATTCATAACCAGGCCTTTATAATCAGGAAGTCCAGAATCTATCTAGTTGATTATTTCTTTATTATTTTTCCCCCACAAGTATGAATCCATGCTTGAATCCAGAGCCATGTTTACTTTGACACATTGTACAGTATGTTGGACTTCAAGGAAAGATGAAGCCTTCTTTGGGCAACTTCCAGTGTGTATACAATGCCTTCAAGGTTGGAGTTGCTGCCTTCTGCCACAGAGATGTAATGTACAGTCAAAGGCTGAGTAATTGAACTGATTCTGAATAGACTTCTCTAAGTGCTCTTGTTGAACAAATAACTCCTTTTATTACATTCTACACCTTTGACATGATTATTGTGTAGTTGGCGCTTGTCACTGCAAATGTCTGGATTCTGAAATGGAAAACCTTACATTCTGTGGAACAGACAAACAAAACACAAGGTTCATTTGTAGGTTTTATTTCAATTAAAGGCAACAACCCTGCTTTTCCCACCCTCTGCTTTCACTTGTTTATAGTCAATGTCATTGGCAAGACACCTCAAAGTCTCCACCATTGTTTTTTTCTTTCTCTTTATAAAAAAAAAAAGTGTGTACAGCTACAACACAAAGTCACATTAAGTGTCATCTAACAAGGTGACTTCTCTAGCCGGTTTGCGTTCACGTCTGTATGTGTCAGAGAAGGGTCCTCTGACCTGCTTGATAAGGGGTGTCCGAGAATGAGAGATGACGCTTTATGTGTCACAGGGCAGCCTTTCCACTCCATCATGGAAGCCTCATATCATCCAAGGACATCCACGCGTGCGTCTCCAGTTCTGCTGTGCGTGGGCATTGGCCTACCAAAACGTCTCCACAAGCTGTATCGGCTAAACCCCATAATAGAAACATTCAACATCCAAGTGATCCCTGCTAAACAGCACTACGTGATTGCATGCTATTAGCATACACCAGTCTTTAGCTATTTCTGTCTAGTTTCCCATAAACCCCACATTTCAGACTTCTGAGTCATTAGCAACAGCACTGACCTGCAGATTTGAACCCTTGAGATATATTGTACTGTAGGATCGGAACAACTAACGCAGTTTCTCAGCCGCCTCTTTATCACCGCCGCTTTACTCTCAAGTCCATAACAATAGCACTTTGTGGAAAAATGTCAGTCTGTAGCATTCTCTTGGTTGAGCGGCTCCTTAAATTGCAGCGATAGACGCTCGTGCTTTCAGGAAGTGGGCAACCGCCATCTGTTCCCGGGAGCTGCCATATGGCGCGTCTTTTTCTTGGGGAATAAAATAAAAACAAATATGTCAGAATGTTCGTCTTACTACGCGGGCGCTGATCAACCTGGGGAGAAGCCGTATCTCGGTGTGTTTGGATTAATGGTCTTTCTTTACGCTTCGGGGAATGGGAGTGAGTGTATATGCAGGTGTGCGTCTGTGATTGGGTGTGTGCTCTTTTGTGGCGCATGTTTGTGTGCATGTGCGTGCAAACCAGGTATATCGGTACGAGCGCTCACACTGTACAAGTGTTGACAATCATTAATCTGGCTTTAAGGGCAGTAATGTGGTGGCATATTAGCAGCCGGTCGCCCCCTAATCTCGCGCACATTAACATCACAGACGAGAAGAGATCTCAAGGTTAGCCAGAGTGACATTTCATGGCCACCGCTGCCGAAGCAACAAGGAGCTCTCTCAAGTCCACCGTCTGGTTATCCATCTTGCGTGGCCGCAAATTCAAAAGACTTGTCACTTAAAAAACAAACCAAAAAAAAAAAAAAAAGAATCAGGAGTGTGTGATGTGTCATTGGGAAAGGTCCTCTTTCTTCTCCCATTGTTCCCGGCACGCGCACGTATGTGTGTATGTGTGTGTGTGCGCGCCCCTCCCTCCCCTGTCGCTGACTGACAGCGTGGGACGTGGGATTGTGTCGGTGGAGACAGAATACATCTTTTGTCTACTTGGTTATACATGGTGTGTTTTGTCCTCGCCGGCCCTGGACAGCACTGACACATTGAGGTTTTCATCAGCCGTAAGCAGGTGGCGGGAAGACGGGTGTGGGCGTCTCTGTGTGCGTGCGCGCGCGCGCCTGTCTGTTCTGTGCGCGCAGGCCTACAGTATAAATTTATGTATATGCAGTTGTGCTCAAGCCTTTCTCTGCTGTGTACCGCTTTGTATACTGTATGTGTATCATGGAGGGCATACATGTGTCTCTCCCTGTGTGTGTGTGTGTGTGTGTGTGTGCATGTGTGTGTGTGTGTGTGTGAGAAAACATTCGCCCTTCCATTGGAGTGCATGTGATATTCGGAGGGTTGCTCCGAAGGCGAATAAATCAGTGATGCCTGGGATAAGGCCATGGCCCCTCCTCAAACTGCACAGACAAGCTGAGAGGCTCATTAATCAAACGGCCAGTCACAGATGTGATGGCTTCCACACAAACTGCCAGCAGCCTGTGAAAGTCACATCCAACAGAGTCAACTGTCAGCCAGGCAGGCACGCAGGCAGGCCATACTTTTTCCTCTCTACCTCTTGCTCGATATCCCCCCTCTTGTTTGCCTCCCCAAATGCTTGCTCTCTCTCTCTCTCTCTCTCTCTCTCTCTCTCTCTCTCTCACCTCTTTACCCTCTGTTGTATTTATCTCTGTGTATCCTCTCACCTCCCCTCACCTCCAGCATGATTCCTCAGTATGATACATTTGAAGTATTTGTCTTGTCCCTCTAAAAATGAGCTTGAGGGTCAAGGCAAATCTATCTTCTCGGAGAGTGGTCATGGTCAAGCCGTTCTCGAGACACGAGACATCAGTCATTACAGTGTGCCGGGCTCTGTGTTTTCGGCAGGGCTTTTACAGTACAGTTGAGGCATATGTTCTGTCCGACCTCAGCTAGCCTCTCCGGTAAGTTTGGCTGATAAATCATTATTGATCGAGTACAAGGAGAGACAGAATGAACATGTTAGGTCTGTAAATACAATTTGATTTGGATTAAGAGTGTTACTGTTTACTGGACACATTAAAGTAAATGTTATTCACATTTGTATGGCCTGTGCACTCACTTTCTTAAAAATAATAATACATGTATTTAAAGAAATAACACAAATATATAAAAAACTGGTTCCAAATAGTTTTGCTCGTGAAGGGATTACACTAATCTGTATTGTACTATTAGCACCTTTGCAACACTGTCAAAATCACATTGTCACAAATATAGATAAGATACCCATACCTTATCTGCATTGGTGTAATTTCAACATAACATAAATAGCGAAGTGGATGGCTGATCCACCCTTGGATGGAAAATCACTCCATAACACCAGCACTAATTGAAAATCCCATTTAATCTACTGCAAAGCCCTCCCAAGGCTGGATGGAACAAGGAATAGACAAAGCCACCCGTTCCTGATTAAAAATGGCAAGTCCCAAGACACCCCAAAACACTGGTGCATCGCAGGCTGTAAATATGAAGACATGCACAGCGTCATGTCTTATTGTCGGATCTTCATTTTGCTGTGTTTTCGGCAGTTAGACACTGAGGTCTGAACTGAGTAATAATGCAGTATATGTAGTATTAACAGTATATGGTGTGTGTGTTGTGTACGTACGGTCGTATGCAGTGGTGGGTCTTGGCACCAGTGATATGGGAATGCATCTAGATTATAGTGGTGATATAAAGACATTACGATGCCCTCACTTGCTCGTGACAAATTTGTGTGTTTTATTGTGTGTATCTGTGTGAGTGCTGATAATGTATTTTCGTGGTACATCACAAGGCCACATCCTGTCGCCAGGCTCATTAGCCCGACCGCGGCGGCCGCTTTGCTCCAGCCAATCGCTGCTCTGCTCGCCAGTGCCATTTGCATGTGGTCCAGGAAGAGATAATTAGAAGGATCTCTGCCTGTCACTGTTAATCTGGGATTTAGTGAAGGGCTGTGACGACGACGACCTGATTGGTCGACGCACGTCAGGGCACTCAGACGCACGCGCGCACACACACGCACGCATGTATGTTCACAGTGCACTTGCATTTACATGCACACAGAGCGCTGCAAACAGCGCACAGAAACGTACACAGTCACAGAGTGCACACACACACACGCATACACACACGCATGCATGCGCCCACACACACACACACAAAAAGGCACATTGACACATTACGCACAGATGCTGCTATTGTACATTGAGCCCTTCTTTCTCTCTGACCTATATATACAATGTTATTGCCATGTTAAGTGGTCAGGGTTCAATTATCCCTTGCGTTCTCTAGTGGATCGCATCAGAGCTCCTTCTCCATTGGTATGTGAATGGCAGCTTGTTGACTCAGTGACTGTTTACATCAGTTCTACTATACTGTTGACACAGGTTTTAGATCCCTGTTCTCATAGACTGTGCTTGTTGCTTCCCAAACAGACAGAATGTTCACTAAGCCCTCTAAACAAGCCCAGCTGTCAGTCTATACTTACACACAAGTGCGTTTGCATGCACGCACGCACACACACACACACACACATACACACACACAAACAACAGCCACATCTATGTACATATCATTACACCCAAATATACTATATATATATATATATATATATATATATATCCTGTCAGTGCCATTGACCAGCCACACTGGCCTCTATCTGGAGTGGGTCCCCGGGCGCTGCACAGCGGCTACCCACTGCTCCCTTGAGGAATGGGTTAAATGCAGAGAACAAATTTCACTACATGTAAATGTGTATGTGACAATAAAAGCATCTTTTTATATACACACGTGCCCAAAATGCAAACAAGTGCACACACACACACATTGATGAGTGGCAAGCCTGCTGTTCTCTTGTAATATCATCTGATGTATCCAATCAATCCCACTTGGGGTGCAGCTAAAGCATTGACTGAGATTAACAAATAAAACACGTGCCAATTAAAACCTCTTTCACGTGATTACAGAGATGATTCAACAGCATGATGACATGTAAAAAAAAAAAATGGCCAAGTGTCATCCCCAGGTGTATGTAAAAATACACCGCCAAGTCATGCTAACTATTCTAATTCCAACCCCTTTAGTAGAATGGTCCTCTTCCCCAAAACCTTTTACAAGCAACTGACAGAGGGCATTTTGTAGCAGATTGTTCGCCTCTGTGGGACTGTTTAATGGTGCATGTTGAGAGAAGAGTCAGCACTGGTTGCGACCTCTTGCGTCCTGTGCTGTGACCCAGCGTCGCAACTGATGGCACATAATAGTTGACACTTGACTTCAGGGGCTCTTTAAGTAGCAAAAGCCACCGAGGCCCTGCTCTCCAATTCCGATGCAGGTCATCTGTCTGCTCATTGCTACACTCCATCTGTGCGCTCTGATTCCATTTCTTTTTCTTTTCTTTTTTTTTTTTTATGCTTTGTCAAAGACAAAAGATAAACACACTCACATACTTAAAATGTGCACGCGCACACATGCACACGCGCACACACGACACACTTTAACTGGATTGGAATAGCGTACCCTGGTCCCTGTGCTATTACAGGAAAACACAGAGGTGCACTTGTCTTGACACTTGTCTAAAGGCAACTCAAGTGAACACTCCACCTGGAATAAGACCTGATGTCTCCACAGTTCTCTATTCTCCTTTATTACCACCTTCATACTCTTTTGGTACATTTAGCTAAATGCCAACAAAGTATTCTGGATATTACTTCATATAAAATGTAGAATTGATCTATTGTTGTGTACTTTTGAATATTGGTCATTACTTCAATGTTGGACTTAAACGTCCTAATGTTGACTTAGCTAGGGTTTGGTTATGTCTTGACTACAACACTATATAGACTGATGGAGTATGTACTCTAACAATCCAAGTAAGAGCTGCCCTCTCATATTCACTTATTTCACTATCCAGTTTGTTAATATTTCTTTGGGTTATCCTTGCATTATTCTCCTGTCTTTATTTTCTTTCTCACTGCCCCAATCTCTATCTCTCTCCTGTCTTCTTTGAGTAACTCTTGAATCAGCCTCTGCCATCTTTGATCACAGAAGTAGTCCTTCAGTATAGGTGGTAAGTCTTCTCACCTCCCAGTGTTTTGTTGTAAGAGGGGGGGAGCACTGTTGTGGGTGCTATTCTATTGTTTGTTGAAAGCATTTGCTGTTGAAAGCTCAAAAACGTGTCTGTCTCCACATACAGATACTATGAAAGCCTGTATTGGGTTTCAGATTGTGTATTTTTGTATGGCCATGAGCTTCATTGTAGACCTCATGATTGGTATGGTATGGTTTAATAATACCAAAATTATTATAAATGAATTTAAATATACAGTATTTAGTATACATATTTGTAGTT
>JAODUE010001897.1:0-12120 GCA_027564755.1 Amblyopsis hoosieri
ATAAATATATATATATATGTATATGTTTATATACAGTATGTACATTTTGCAGTTGTTTATGTTTAAGGGAGACTTAACAGTATGCCCAGAATTACTCGTGGGCCACTCTAGTGGTTGAAATCAGTGTTACAAAAATGTGTTTTTGGTTGGAACAATAATATAAATTCTGAGTGGTTCAAATTCATCTCTACTTCTTCAGGTCTTCACAGTCCATGAGCAGTAATTGTCTTTTTCATAAGGGGTGTTCTTCATCCCTTATGTATTTTTTATTTTTTCATGTGGAATCCCCTTATTTCTTCTGGAGACCTCTCTGGGCCAGTACACCACACAAGGATGTATAACCTGCTGGAAGAAAATGTGTCCTCTATTTGAAGGTAAACACTGTGAAAGTGAAACACTAATGAAAATCATCAGTAATGAAATCATGTATGATTTTTGATGTTAGCCATGTGAATAACAATAATAATGTCAGTCATTCAACAACCACACTATTGCGATTAATAAAACAATACCAATATAAATTTTAACCAAAGACTAGATGAACCACCCAATTTTCGCTGTCAGCACACTTTAACCATGCTGCACACCTAAACCATGGCCGTATAGCTATCAATAAGACACTGATATGTGTTGATTTTAGGGCTGCACGATTTGATAAAAAAGTATAATTGCGATTAGTTTGGCAAATATTGCGATTGCGATTTGCGATTGCTATATAGTAAGCAGCTCTCATAATTCTGTTTCCTTTATTATCAAAACTTAAAAGTGCTCTGTACTATAGTATTAAATACTGTATGTAAATATACAATATAGTAACCTGACATGCCACATGGATTTGTACACAAGTCCATCTGGGAAACCGTCCATCAAAATCGTTTTAACTTTAAAAAAAATACTTTTGTTTTCAAGTAGCTTTCGCTGTCACACCTAAATAACGCCCGTAGTTATTAGTACGACACTGAATGGTAAGTTGGTAACAGACGCCGTTATTCGAAGCCTCGCCAGACTGATTGTCAGATCAAAGTCAAAATTAAGCTTGCAAGATCATTATGGTTTCACTAGGCTACCTATGTAGGGCAAGAGGAGTACTGTCTTTCTTAAGCAGATAATTAATTGATGTGGGTGTGTGACATGTAGTGTTAGAAGGTCATATCAAACCACTTAGCCAATTAGCAAAGAAAAAACAAAACATAAGTAATAGGCCTATAGAAATATGTAGGCTATTATTAAGCAATTCAATGAAATTAAATAAAGTCTCAAAATGATATAGCTTACATGTATGCAAAAAACTAAATCTAAGGCATTTTCTGCCAGCCCATCAAACTTTAATCTATAGGCTACAAAATTGGAACTTATGAACATTTGAATATGCCCTATATGATACAAATAACAAATGCTACAAACTGTGTTTTGGCTTTACCAGAGACATTACCCCCTTATCTGCGGATCAACTTTATTTTTCTTTGTGTTTTCCAAATCTTGATTCCCCTTTTGGATTTTGGATCGCTCAAGTAAAACAGGTATTTGATTAAGGCTGTGTTTAAAGCAAACATGGCCAATTGAATCCAGGCTATTATGTTTTCTTATTTATGTTGCATGGTGCCACGGACATAGCGGTAGTAACTTTGACAGGAAACATTTGGGAAATCTACCTATTCTCAGGATGGGCAGTCCAACCATGTTTTACACAGTAGCCTACCTTTCTGCGACGTCGTTGATCTCAAAATAACACCAAACATTGCATTTTTCTTTTGCATCAAGTCAGCCTCTGCATGCTAGTTTGCATGCATTTTAAAAATAATGATATGTAATGGAGTCGACGAGGAAAACACGGAGTTGTCAATCTGCCCGAACATGGAAATCTTAACCGGGCCGTTGATGAGACAAAAATATACAGGCAACAAGCCGGCTTGCAATGCAAAGTAAATAAAGAGCTCTACAGCTGCTTTCCCCTGGTTGGTGTGTTTTTTATAACACGTTGTACTTCTCCGCATTGTTTTTCTTCAATCTGAGGTTCGACAATTGGCCAAACCCTCCTCTCCAGCGCCTTGGAGTAGACTTTACCAGGGAGGCTGAGTAGTGTGATACCCCTGTAGTTGGCACACACTCTCTGGTCCCCCTTTTTAAAGAGGGGAACCACCACTCTAGTCTGCCACTGCTTTGGCACTGTACCCGACTTCCACGTTATGTTTAAGGTGTGTCATCCACAACATTCCCTCACATCCAAAGCTTTTAGCATTTCTGGACGGATCTCATCAATCCCCAGGACTTTGCCACTGTGGAAGCGTTTGACTACCTCAGTGACCTCCCCCAGGGAAATTGACGATGATCCTCCTTCAGCTCCAGCTCTGTCTTCACCATAGAGTCAGTCGGATTCAGGAGTTCCTTAAAGTGTTTCTTCCACCGCCCAATTACCCCCAGTTGAGGTAAACAGTGTCCCATACTTACTGTACACAGCTTGGGTGGTTCCCCATTTCCCCCTCCTGAGGTGGCGGATGGTTTTCCAGAAACACTTCGGTGCCGATGGAAAGTCTTTCTCTGTGGCTTCTCCGAACTACTCCCACACCCGTTTGCTGCAGCCCTTCGAGCCAGTCGGTACCCTGCACCCGCCTACGGAGACTTCTTCAGTCGGATGGCTGTCCTGACCACCGGTGTCCACCATGGTGTTCGAGGGTTACCGCCCCTTGAGGCCCCTAAGACCTTGAGACCACAGCTCTCTGCCGCAGCTTCAGCAGTGGAAGCTTTTAACATTGCCCACTCAGGTTCAATGTCCCCAACCTCCACAGGGATGCCAGAGAAGCTCAGCCGGAGGTGTGAGTTGAAGATCTCACGGACAGGAGCCTCCTTCAGACGTTCCCAGTTTACCCGCACTACCCGTTTGGGTTTACCAGGTCTGTCAAGAGTCTTCCCCCACCCCTTGACCCAACTCACCACCAGATGGTGATCAGTTGACAGCTCTGCGCCTCTCTTCACCCGTGTGTCCAAAACATGCGGCCTCAGGTCAGGTGATATGATCACAAAATTGATCATCGACCTTCGGCCTAGGGTGCTCTGGTACCACGTACACTTATGAGTATCCTTATTTTCTAACATGGTGTTTGTTATAGACAGTCCATGACTAGCACATAAGTCTAACAACAAACGCCCGCTTGGGTTTAGATCAGGGAGGCCGTTCCTCCAAATCACTCCTCTCCAGGTATCGCCATCATTGCCCACGTGCGCGTTGAAGTCTCCTAGTAGAACTATGGAGTCCCCTACTGGAGTCCCATACAGGACTCCATTCAGGGTCTCCAAGAAGGCTGAATATTCCGAACTGCTGTTCTGGCTATTCTGAATATTCCGAATAGCTTCTTCCTAGCTGTGGCTTCTTCCCCCACAGCGAGGTGACGTTCCACGTCCCCTCTGTTCCTCCCACGAGTGGTGGGCCCATAGGATGGAGAGGGTGGCGCCACGTTGCTTTTTCGGGCGGTACCCGGCTGGGCTCCATGGCAAACCCAACTACCAGGCGCTCGCCGGCGAGCCCTCCCTCTGGGCATGGCTACAGACGGGGGCCCCGGGCTTCCTCTGGGCAGGGTAACTCCTTCTCTTTTAAAGTTCTTCATGGGGGTCTTCTGAACCATTCTTAGTCTGGCCCCTCCCTTGAGACCACTTGGCCTTGGGAGACCCTACCAGGAGCACAAGGCTCCAGACAACACAGTCCTCAGGTTCATAGGGTCACCCAAACCTCTCCACCACGATATAACAAAAATATAATGCAAAAGAAGGATAAACTGCGGCTGTGGTGTGATGGTTCCCAGAGAGGCAAAAAATAGACCATGTCTTTGTTTAATCGAATAACACTAATTGTGTTAGGATAATGATACTAGCAGCTGGCCTAGCCTAATCTGCCTCATAATCCTCCTGTAGCAAGGACGGCTGTGATTTCATAATAGTAATAGTACTCTGTATTCATGAAATAAAACGTACTTATGGATATGGCTGGTTAGCAGGCAAGGATGGATTTTGTGCTATAGTATAACTTAACCTTAATTTATCAAATAAATGTTCTTGGAAATGGTACGTGCTTGCGGATACATATGGCTGGTTTTCAAAATGTCACACCCATCCCCACACATGATTCCGGGGCTGTGTGAATATTGTGTGTTTGTGTGTTCAATGTGTTTAGTCTATGAAGGGTGCAGCGGTTAACAGTATCGAAATCTGCACTAAGATCTAGAAGTACAGAACATTTACCCTCATCAGCAGCCATTAATACTGTATATCATTTGAGACCCTAAGGAGAGCAGTTTCTGTAGAATGCTCGATATAAAAGGCAACTTAGAAATAGAGAGCCTAAATCACTTCTGCATAATGGGACCTTAAATGCAAAAATATGCATGATAGTCAATGGCGAGAATAAAAAAATGTTTTGATCCTGTTTGAATTGTGACCCGAAGTACACATGTTGTTTGATTTATTTAAAATAAAACATTTCAAGTCCAGAAACTTGCAGTTTGTCACACATTTGACTGAAAGTATAAGATTGAAAATAGGTAATTACTAAGACTACAAACCCATAAGTCACGTTAAACCGTTAACACAAAACCAAATATTACTTCATAGTTTTAGAACCAACTGCGACGTTCTTAACTTGAACAATTATCTTTTAAATAGACAAACATAATATGTGTACTTTGTGATACATTTGAAAAGGGATCAAAAGATAATTTGATACTCGCCATTGACTACAATACATATTTTTTCCAAACTAAGGTCCCATAATGCTGAAGTGACTTAGGCTCTCTATAGGCTTTATGGAATAGCCTTATTAATATATAGTATTATTACTAGTATTAAGTAATTATGTATGTATGTATGTATGTATGTATATAATTGTATTTATTCTTTCAGGAATGGGTTATAGCTGTCAGGTGGCTAATTTATATTTCAGTACCCATTACATCATTATACTGGCCTGGGCATTCTTCTACCTCTTCTCCTCTTTCAACTCTGAACTCCCATGGGCAAGTTGTAACAACAGTTGGAACACTGGTGAGTCTACACAGGTAATTCTAAACATACAGTAAGTCTAAAAATCATATCAACCGTAAACAATTGGAAACACAGAACATATGCACATATTACTGAAAATTAAAGGTTTATAAATATTACGAAAGAGTCAAAGTGAACTACTAATCTAAACAGCAAGAGGGATGATTTACATCGATCCATCCATTATCTTGAATGCTTCTCAATTATGGTCGCGGTGGCAACAGGGTCAATAGAGCAGCCCAGGTATCCCTGTCCGCAGCAAGATCCACCAGCTCCTCCCTGGGAAATTCCCAGCTGCTCCCAGGTTAGCTTGGAGATATAATCCCTCCAGTGTGTCCTGGGTCTGATGCAGGGTCTCTTCTTAGTTGGACGTGCCTGGTACACCTTCAGCTGAAGACAGCCAAATGGAATCCTTAGCATGTGCCAAAACCACCTCTGCTGGCTCTTCTCAATGCGGAGGAGCAGCAGCTCTACCTTGAGCTCTTCCTGAGTCACAGAGCTCCTCACCCAGTCACGGAGAATCTCACCAGCCACTCATTAGTGAGCGCCTGCGCTCTGTGCGACTCGAGTAGCTTGCTATCATTATTTTATTATTTTAGCGTGTATTGCGTATGAGTGTGTTTTGGTGCGTTAAACAGTCAGAAATCAACAATGGGGTCACTTTTGGACTTCTTTTTGCTTCAGTTCATAATGTGTTTTGGATTTTACTCCAGTTTGGTGAGTGGATACGAAGTGAGTGCTACTCATGGTGTTCTTCCTGGAAGAATTATCCTTAGCCGGGAGATATTACTATCTCTTCGTCCTTACACTAAGGTTGTTGAACTGCCTGTTAACTTTCCGCCAGAACTTCGTAGACACGACGCAATGTCTACACGTCGGAAGAGAGGGAGAAGAGGTGGAATTGGTCGGAGACTCAAACATATGGGCCTCAATGATCGTCGTAAGCTACCTGCCCTCCCTTCAATACTGCTCTCCAATGTCCAGTCTATCTGCAACAAAATTGATGAGCTGGAGGCTTGGGGCATGGTCAAGCATAAAGTAAAGAATGCCTGCCTACTGGCTTTCACTGAAACCTGGCTTAGTGAACGGGACTGTGACGAGGATCTGACAGAGGGGCTTTGGCGTTATTTTTCGACGAGACCGGTCACCGGAGATCACCAACAAGAAACGCGGAGGTGGTGTATGCTTCTACGTCAACCAGAGGTACTTTAACACCATTGTGGTTCGTGAGAGTATTTGTACTCCTGACATTGAACTACTGACAATTTCACTCCGGCCTTTCTACTTGCCTCGGGAATTTCAACAACGTTTTTATACAATTGTGTACATTCATCCGAGAGCAAACGAAACCACCGCTGCTCAGCTCATCGCTGATGTCACACAGAGACTTCCAGCTGTTTAACTTCACAAAGGCACTGGTACAGTCATCAGTCCAAGGCCGTAGTGCAGTCCTTTTAACATTGGACCCTTTTAGAAGTTGGTGGAGAGAAGCGGCAATGCGGGCAAATTATTTTATAAACCTGCAGTAGTATCCAATAAAGCCCAAGAAGGACCGTAGTTCAGACACAGTGGTGGGGTGTGCCCATTGACGGACAGCTTCCACCTTCTCTGGGTCTGGTGTCACCACTTATGCAGTGATGACATGCCCAAGGTATTGGACTTCGTTTCTCAGCAGGACACGTTTTTCTGGCTTCAGCTTCAAGCCATGTTGCTGGAGTCTAGAGAAAACAAAGTCCAGGTACAGCAAGTGTGACTGAAAGTCTTTAGAATAGACAATCACATCATCCAAATATATACGAGAAGGGCCTCTGCATTTATGTCACCTAGACAGCTTTCCATTAGCCTTTGAAAGGTACGTAGCTGGTGCATTAGTTAATCCAAAAGGAAGCTTGTCAAATTCATAAAGACCCATAGGCGTGGTGAAAGCATCTACAAGGACTGACAGCAGAGAGATCTTTCTAGCAGAGGGCCGGACAACAATAAACCTGGCATGGCATAGTTACTGACCCAAGGTTAAAACCATACTCAGTATGTGTTTAAGTGTTTAAAATAGTATTAGATCAGAATATTATATAAAAGCAGTTAGAAAGATCCGCAACTCCTCCAGCGTTCACCACACAGTGCCAAGTCCATAAACATCTCTCGCCACAGGCAAAGACAGCAGCCTTTATCCTGTATTCACATCTGAAACAAATTAGAAAAATTGGTCAAGGATGCTGACTGTTAACAAAAACACAGGATAGAAATGCAAAGAAACATCTAGATAAATAATGCAAATTCACTTTATACCAAATCAATTCACAACAGAAATAAATTAAAAATAAAGAAATATTATAAACGTAAACATAACTATTCTCAGGCCCGTACACGCAGACTCAGGCCTACATCAAATCAATCGTCCTTTATGCTATAAGGTAAACGCAATGAGCCATCACATCACACATTGTGTCAATATAAAACTAAACTACAGGTACACAGTACCATGGGTAGAATAGGTTTCAGTGTTAGTTAGCCTGTGTGCTAACAACATTATCCACTTGACAAACATTAATCTCATCAGCGCTGGTGTGATTTAGTAACATTACTTCGGTGGTAGGCGTGGCCCTGAATTGCAAAACAATTCACAAAACACAATGCCAATTCACAAAACACAACAACAGTTCATAACACAACACGTTTAACGGTGGTTGGCATCCAGCTGATTGGTGCATTACCACCACCTACATGCCAAACCTTTTGAGTTAATGTTGTTGTGTTTTGTGAAATGTCATTTTGTTTTGTTAAATGTTGTGTTTTGTGAATTGTCGATGTGTTTTGTGAAATGCTGTTGTGTCTTGTGAATTGTCATTGTGTTTTGTGAAATGTGTTTTTCAAAATGTTGTTTTCCGAAATGCTGTTGTGTTTTCTGAAATGCTGTTGTGTTTTCTGAAATGTTGTAGTGTTTTGTGAATTGTTGTGTTTTCTGAAATTTTGTTGTGTTTTTGTGAATTGTCGTTGTGTTTTCCGAATTGTCGTTGTGTTTTGCACTTTGGGGCCACCTTAGGGTAGTACCTGCCACTGCATCAGAGAGATCACCAGCCAGTCACGACTGGCATAGTAAAATGCATGCTTCTAAGGAAAATGCTAGGGGCGCATCCCATAGTGAGACATCAAAACGAATGCCATGATAGAGAACCAACTTACTGTTATGTTGTGGTTTATATATGCTATAGCACTATATTTTGTTGGTGTTGGATGACGGGAATAGATTGGACAAGGCTGACACTGCTGAATCCTTGCTTACATTATTACAGCTGATACTGTAGTTTGACCACCACCCTCTAACAGATAAAGGCTTATAACTTTATTTTTCTCCAACAGAGTCTTGTGTGGAGTTTGATCAAAGCGTTTACTACATCAACAGGACAGTAATGGTAAATGCAACCTTACCAGCGAAGGAATTCTGGGAGTAAGTAGAATTTCTTAAGTCTTAAAAATTGATTTTTAAGTTGTTATGTATTTATGTTTAATAATTTAAGTTATGTATATTATGTTTAATTAAGAATAGTAAAGGGTTTAATAAGATACATATATCCTAATTTGTCAGTAATACAGTAATGAGGGGTTTGACCTACACTGTAATTTGCAGGAGGAGAGTTTTGAATGTTTCAGGAAGTATCCATGAGCTAGGTAACATCCAATGGGAATTGGCTCTGTCTTCTGTTGTCCTGGATCATATGTTACTTTTGTGTCTGGAAAGGAGTAAAGTCTACTGGGAAGGTAAAATAATATTTATTTTGCATAAAAACTGATACTTTTAAGGCACATTTAATAATAAATGTACATTTAGGTACATGTATTAATAATAATAATAATAATAATAATAATAATAATAAAATAATACATGGAAATGCATATACTGCATGCATGAATTGTAGACACACTAACAACAAAATAATTAAAGGTACATTCCATTATTGCCCCTGGTATTAAACAATCTTGTTTTGTTTGTTTAAACTCAGTGCATGCCGCTCCCACTACTTAGTGATGAGCGGCTGGCAAGCTTCTCTACTCCTCAGCTACAGATTCTATGCATTCACAGCTGTTCACTCCTCCCTAAAGCCTGTGTTTCAAACATAAACAGTGAGCTGGGGTTTAAATATGTTCTGGAAGAGCTTTAATGGAGTGTAACTCTAAAAGTTGTCACCAGCAACATCATCATAATATAATTAGAATATCGTGTTGTTTTATTATTTAAGGCATATTTAGGAACTTTTGATGTCTTTAGTACTGGCTACTTTTGTAGCCATTTGCACTCACTGCTGAATGCATTTTAATAATCTTTTTTTTTTTAAATCTTAAGTCTTGTTTTTAAGTGATAAGATAAGTAAGAAAATCTTAATTTAATTGTTTGACAAAATGTATAGGCTATATTTATGTTGCAGATCACTACACAACATCATATAAATGATTACACATTTGGCAGACATTAACATGCAGTCTCTTCTGCAGGTAGTCTACTTCACTGCTACATTTCCATATGTGATGCTTGTGGTGTTACTAGTCCGTGGTGTAATGTTGCCAGGGGCAATCGATGGAATCAAGTTCTACCTTTATCCTGACCCATCCCGCCTTGCTGATCCTCAGGTAACAGTTATACATGTTATGATGTACTTGGACACATAGTGATGTAACCTGGGGTCATTGGGTGTTTTGGGTCTTTCAACAATCATGCAACATCACCCAGGCGACCCAGGCAGGGTCGCCTGGGTCGCCTGGGTGATGTCGCCTCTTATATGCCTCCTCCATCGGGCTTCCCAGGGAACCGCCACCTCCAGCAGGACCACTTGTTTAGTTTCTGACATCATGTCTCGGCTTTGTGTGGTGACTGCAATGGATTCTGTAAATGTGAGCAGCGGAATTGGCTACTGCCTTCAGGACCTGATGGTAATGCCAGCGATAGTGCCCCTCTCCTCTTGCACAGGGGGCAGGCTGGCGTCTCTGCCAATCCACAGCAGTGCAGGTTGCTTGGGCTAGGAAGAACGTCATATACTGACTAGATCAAAAACTTGATCCTGAGAGGCTCTGCCTTTCAGAGCTTGGGCCATGTGCTTTCCCTCTCCAAAGTGTGTTCCCATCTGGTCCATGAGCCGTGCTGTTGCATACCCACCATCCTGCTGGTGCAAAATTCTTCCACTACTGCTCGCACCTTCAGCTGGACCAAGCTGACACCTGACTTTGTTTCCGGCCTTGTTGTAGCAAGTTCTTAAGCCCAGAACATCCAGCTGCCAGTATTCCAACAAAAACACTGTATGTAGTTGTGATTCTGCCTGGTTCACATCCTCATGGGCCCTCCACTTCCTCCCAGTTCTCATTTCAATACACAGCAGCAGCTGTCTTTCACGGCTGACCATGAACTCCTCGTTAGATATTGTTCCTCGCAATGTTGCTCAGGCTTCGTGGTAGGCACAACAACTTGCAGAGGATATTACTGACCTTAATTTCCAATCCCTCAACAGTTTTCAGCAGGACCTTGTAGACCAGTAAAGGCCAAAGGAGGTGAGGAAGGATGGCATGCTGGTAAATCCAGAATTGTTCTGGCAACCAGTGCCATCTGCCACGACTCCAACTCCCTGCTAGTTGATTGTATTGATGCAGTGTCTCTCGGGTTACTATGAAAGACCTTTCCCAGGCTCCTGACAGGCTTCCCAGTAACATGTGGGATTTGAATGCCTCCTAGCTGAACATATTGTATCTGTCACCTTGCGCATTGAGAGGAACCAGCTGAGGTGGTTTGGGCACCTGATACGGATGCTCCCTGGCCACCTTCAGCTGGTTGTGAAAAACAAAGTCGCAGTCGTTTTGTTCGCTTATGCGTCGGGCCAGCCTTGCCTACAACAAATGTAGCACATTTGTTGTGTGGTGCTGTTAGGGTGCCTAAATGGTTTGAACATTGCCTAACTACTGTACTGAAGGTAGCCAAATTTGCAGATAGCATAGGCATATTATAGTTTTGACTTCATGCATTTTGAAAGATAGGAATGATTTGCAATGAAAACTGATGTCGCTCGACAGACTGTAGTTGTGCTGAGTTTTGAACGGGATAAGATATTGAAAAATGCGCCCTAGCGATCGTAATATAATAATTTTTATGGAAAAGCACAAATGCATATACATACTATAATGTACAACTCTACCAATTATTATATTATATTACTTTTCGAGTCATGCAGACGAAAGAGATGAGACGCAGATGAACCGTTGCTTAGACAACGCACGTCACTGCCAGTGACCTCTACACACCAGGTTGCGTATTACGTAAACACATTTGTGCAAGCACTCCAGGAACCGTTCTGAGAATGCATTGCAGGGGTGGCATTTTGAAAAACAAAAACGTCCTTAACATGAACGTCTATGAGAGCAATCGGGACGATTTTCAGCCATACTGAAATCACCTCAAAGGGACGGTAGGCTATGTCATCCACTGAATATGATTGGATTACTATACTGTATTTAGAGGCAGGACAAACCCTAGACCCCCCCCCCCCCTCCCTTTGGTCGTGCGCCGCACAAGCACCCTAATAAACAAGCCAACGCCTAGTTCTTGCTCTCGTGCCCTGTCACCATTAGAGTGGTTGAGGTGTCCTCTTTAGAGCACATCCCCATCCGCTGCTTTGTGAAGCCAAAGGAGTTTGCAATTAAATCTGCACAACACAGCATTGGTCATTTTCACCTTTAGTTGTTGCTTCAAGGATCTTGTCCACATCTTTGTCGGAGTGGCGCCACTTATTTTCCTTGCTGGCTGCAGGCCACTTGACCCCACAATGAACAATGTTCTTACTTTATGCCTGGGGTGGAGCCTGTGGCACTGTGGGGTTATGCCTAACACAATAATTAATTGTATTTATTATTTATGGTTGGAAATGTATTTAGTTGAGGTAGAGATAATTTGAAACTTTTACATGAATTATTATTATTAAGTATACTTGTTGACAGTTACTATGATAGATTTTACAGCTTATAGCTATATAAGTACATTTACATTTACGGCATTTGGCAGACGCTTTTATCCAAAGCGACTTACATTTAGTACATTTGTCAGTAGTTGGA
>JAODUE010001898.1:0-12119 GCA_027564755.1 Amblyopsis hoosieri
CAGCAGATACATGTTAGTACTTCTACTGGAGCAGGTACATGTTAGTACTTCTACTGCAGCAGATACATGTTAGTACTTCTACTACATCAGATACATGTTACTATAGTATGGCTGCTTGATGATTAAGCATAGTTTTTGCTTTGCAGAAGTTAAGTGTGAACCAGACTGAATATTACATATTTACATAAATATATACCAACAGGTAAGCGCGCATAGGCGCGGGAAAGTTACCTGCAGGCTATGAGTTCTAAGTATCAAGGAAGGGGTTAATAGTCAATACCACCTGGAAGCAACGTCAGTGTGTGTGTGTGTGTGTGTGTGTGCGTGTGTGCGTGCGTGTGTTATCTTTTCAAGCAGAGTTGAAATATCAAAGTATGTTATTTGCCTTCATGAAGCTCTACCACCTCAGAACATCAAAGCGCTTCTCTACCCGAAGAAGCAGGATTCCTTCTGCACGCTGCTACGCAGCATTCACGTAAACGGCTCTTACAAACATCCCATACACATGAGGAGTGTGTGTGTGTGTGTGTGTGTGTGTGTGGGAAGGGGGGGAAGTCAACCAACCACCAATAACGGCATTTAAAAGCCACATTTTAGAGCTCGCTGCCATATGGATAAGCGACGCCTTTTTTCATTTTTGATTGACGCCGTTGCATCATTATTCCTGTAATGTCCGAGCAAGCGAGCGAGCGCCGCGGTGTCGCGCATACGGCTGATGCAGCAGTCTGCGGGAACTGGCTGTCGGCCTGCCAACCACCTGGCTGAATGATAAATAATCAGCCCCTCAAGTTAGTCACGTCTGCGGCGCGCAGCCCACGGTGTGGGACGAGTGGGAGCAAGGCTTCAACACCTACTGTTCCAGTACAGCCTCCATGACTCCCGTCTTAAGGCCCTAGTGCCTACTTCATATTTCAAATTAGTCTAATGTGAAAATGTGAATTGAACCCACTTGATCTTGAGCATAGCTATCCAACGCTATAAGATTAATACCGCTATTGAGCAAGTTTAACATGGCTCTTTTACATCTGTTAGCATCCTATTACATGTGTGACGCGTGCGTCAATTCAATTCCAGTTAAAAAGTGAAAAACATTTAGCTTAGACTGTTGTATCCAATTATACTAAAGGTTAATGGGAGCCCTTTATGTTAAGCCCATGTTAATTTCCCTTAATTAATTGCATTGATTGGAGTTTCCACTGTTAATTGATTGATAAGCAGAACTCTCACCACGTTGAAATGTTAGGTGAAGAGACCGTGGGAACAGTTACCCCGTATTACAGATTTTATTTTCCAATACACCTAACACTATATGTGCCTATAACAACAGTACCGTAGTTTCCAACATAAAAGTGTAATTATATGCAGCTTTAATCGTCCGACGTTTAGCCTATCACAAATGATTTGAACAATGTTGGAAACTCGTTTTTAATGGATGGACCTGCCAATATCGCACCACTTCCAGGGTGTCGCTCCGCCTGGCTAGGCGTACAGCCAGTGGAGCTGTCCGCGGTGCTGAAAACACACAACACATACCCGGGTGTTGAGAGGCTGTTCTCGAACGCCAGCCCACTGCTCCGGCGGTTACATAACGTGGCTGCTGCTGCCGCTGCCGCTGCTGCCGCTGTCGCCGCATAACACCGACCGCATCGCATCATTATATAGGCCTGCGAGACTCGCTGAATAGCCTGTACACACACGATCGAGCCACCAGTATTATTATTTATTTTGCTTATATGCATTATCTCCATTAAAAAGTGATTAAAGTTGTGCATATTTGTATAGGACGGGTAGAACTCAGGGAATTATTCACTTTGTTGCTGCAAGAACACACACGCGCACGCACGTGTCAATTAGCACCATAAATCTAGTTTGTAAATGTAAAAATGTGGGATTGATCTAAATGGAAAGGGAGGGATCGGTGGAGTAAAGAAGCAGGAAAACAAGACAGAATGAATAAAGATCTTTGTTAAGTGAGGATTTTCTCTCACAGCTTGTTGGAAGTCATTAGCGTGAACGCGAAGACACGCACGGGGCTTAGGTATAGCGATAGCTGCTTCTCTGTTAGTCTGGAGATCAAGGCGCAGGACCACAACTGTTGAGAAACAACATGTCTGCATAGAAGAAGAGTCTCCATAGAGCACAGCAGGAAGGATTCACACGTTTTATGTAATTGTTCTGTGGCTAGTGTTCTGTGGCTAGTGTTGTGTTAGAGGAATGGGAGAGTTAACGCTACCTCAAATATTTCATATGCATAATTATCAGTTTGGCTGCTGTTGAGATATTAGAGAAATGACTAATTCATCAAGTGTTTCTATTCGAGGTTCTCTAGTCTTGTGTCAAAGCTTGACTGATACATTTGCAGGCCCGCTGTAGCTCTTTGGTTTGAAACGGATTGTGTCGTAACACCATTAAGCATGTTGATCTCATTTGTTTAAGTTTCCTTTTTTATCTTATCATATAGCCTAATTTTTTTTACGTGCCTTTGTTCGTTTACTGCATCTTGTACAGATATTTCACTAGAGTAAAATCTGAGAGCTATCAAAAACATTAAAATGCCATTGAGCAAAATACTTAATAAACACACAACCTTTAAAACGTCGAGATAATGTAAAATGCACGATGCATAGGGAACGTTTTTGTGTGTGTGTGTGTGTGTGTGTGTGTGTGTGTGTGTGAGAGAGAGAGAGAGAGAGAGAGAGAGAGAGAGAGAGAGAGAGAGAGAGAGAGAGAGACTAGTTAACATATCTGAAACCTTCATTCCATCTTCGCCTCCTATCAGACGATGAGGTCCAATATCCAGAGAGAGTGTATCTCAAAATCTCTTTCACCCTCGGGCTCTCACCCGAGAGACAAGTGATCAATGCTGATGCAAAGCATATGGCCTTCTAAAAGCTCCAAAGACCAGACAGATACATGTTATTGTTTACGTGTTAAAAAACCCTGATAAAAGTTGGTGGATTTTCCTGGGTGGCGCGGCTACATATCACTCCTGGAACCGATACAACTGGCACAACTGGCAAATGAATATTGATCTTATAGCGTCAGAGTAAATTGGCCGCTGCACAAAAATATCTTCTGACAGGTTGCATATTATGGAGGGTTTAATCACCCTCACACCTGCTTTTTTAAAACCCAGTTTGCACTCTGAAAAACAGGTGCGCATTTTGGTGCGGCGCCGTCATCAAGTGTTAAGTACACAACCTTTATGTTCCATTGATGGTGAACTGAGCGTTGCGGTTCTGTTACGACACTACACAGCTTTGCGAATTTCATCATTTATCCCTGACTGCACAAGAGGTGCGAAGTGGGAGGAGGAAAACGCGATTCCCAGAATAGACGACTGTGTTATACGAAATTAGAAGGACGGACGAAGAGACCAGATTAACTCTTAATGTCCATATAGCCTTGGGCCAAACTAATATAAACACAAAATGAATCAGAATAAATAAATGTAAGGGCAGTAGTTTAATATAACACCGGCCATCTCTCACATGGATAGCATTACATTTGACACAACCATATGTCTTAATAAACCCTGGCTCAATTTAAAGGACACATTTAAGTTGGGTTCCAGAAACTCATTATTAATATGTTGACGATGAGTGGTTCTAAAGGCATATGTTGAGCGCCACCATGTGTAGAGAACACGTAACTGTATGAACTAAAAAAAAAAACGTTTTGATGTTATTCTTGTGTTGCTGAAGAGACGCAAACTTTGCTTAGCTCACATAAATATCAAGAGGGAATCTTTAAAATTACATATAAGTATCACAGAAATGTAAACACACATGGGAAATTATATACAATCCTTTTGCATTTCACGTTTCACACTTGAGCCTCTATAGCGTAGCACTGAAGTTGGTTGTGGAGTTACGTTTTGATGGTACTGTACATTCTAGCCTGGCGAGACCAACCTGATCTCTCGAGGTTCAGTTTAATGTCGCCGTGAGAATCAGTCTGAAAAGCCTCTGAATCATTCTAGAAAGTAAGATCATTTGCATACAGATCTGACGTCGTTAGTGGTCAAAATATTCACTGTGCCAGGACTGTCAGGAGTCTGTTTTAGTGTGCACATATACATACAGTATTTGACTCTCTGGCTACCTGAAATATAATATAATAAAATAACATAATTGTACGTATAAACAGCATCGCAGACATTTTTTTTCCGTGTTATTGAGAATAACTTTAAATGTATTAAGTTTCTGTATCTTATGACGTTAGAAACGTCAAGGCCTATAATCTACCTGAGGATATATAAGGCAGTGTGGTTACAGCGATAATTCCTATACATCCCTGAGTTTGATTGCTTATTAGTTAATTCTGTAATTCTATTGTGATTATGATTTGATTATGATATACATTTTCATATATATCTCTCCCTTATGGAGTTAATTAAAAAGCCTATATCTTTAAGAAACTCATAACCAACCTCTGTGTGTGTGTGTGTTTGAGGCAGGGGCCACTGGCATCATTTATCATCATAGAGATGCATGTCTCTTAAAGTTATTTGGAATCAAACATGAACCAAATAAATACAATACCAAAACATTAATTGGCAAGTGAGTTGGTTTACTTTAAGAGGGTGAATGAGCAATAACCAGCATTCATACAAAATGTATATTACTTTGAGGAAATGTGCAAACAAAGCATTGATAAAGAATGCCTAAACATGCTCTCTGATGCTGGCATTTGGAAAAATATACACTTAGAAATATATACACATCCAAAAGTAGCAGTTGGACATACTCAGTGTGGGCATTAGCAAGGGCGACTTGCATAGTTAAGTGCATGCATAAGCAATTTCTCATGCAACAATTGCTGTCATACATTTCATAAAGGGCAACCACTTTGCTCAGTCTATATCCGTGCATTCACCATGTTTCTGGCCTGTAACGCGCAAGCTAATGAGGATGTGACGTCACGGAGAGACAGGATGGACCAATTCAAACGCACCCTAAAAGCCTTGTGGTGTTCGACCAAACACCTGCTACGCGGTGGGATCTCCTGTGGTGTATGTGTGTGTGTGTGTGTCGTAGTGTATATTAAACCCTGTGTTCATCGGAGAGGAATGTTTAAGAGTTGTCTGGCAGTCTGAATATAAGGTTCTCCCATAAGGCATCGTGTGCCTGCAGTGATTGGCTGGAGCAGCTGTTGGTAAGATGTGTGAATGTGTGTGGGGAAAAGGGGTGTCAGAGTGGGGGGGGGTGATGTAATATTTTCTAATCAATATGACATCAGTTAAAATATCAGTCAAAACATGGACGGTAGACTTTGTAGACATTCAGTAACGATGTCATGTGGTCTTCTGGTTGCCTATCAGGTCTAGAAAACATCTGTTACATGCGCACGCGCGCGCGCACGCACGCACGCACACACACACACACACACACGCACACGCTCATGCACACACACACACACACACACACACACACACACACACACACACATTTCCAACACGTGCGTCTGTGTTTCTGTCCATCTAAACTGACCTGGGCTGCAAATGAATTCGTTTAAGAAGGTTCTGCACAATTACAACATTAAGGAGCATATAAGGGTAAAGATAACTTCCATTATGTCAACAGCATGTGCAGGCAGGTATAAGATTAATTGCGTTTTACTTATAATGTGCATTTTCAAAGTTGAATAAATATCAAAATAGTATAAATGTACCAACACCTTGAGTTATACTGTTTAGATTTGTCATAAATATGTAACTGTTGTTATCCGAGGCACTGATGTCTTTGTTAAAGCAGTAATAAAGGTGGTGATGCTCACGACGCACAAAATGGCCGCCTCCCGTGTGAAGGTGGTTTGACGGTCTGTCTGATGACAGAGCAGCCGGTAGCTAGCTAGGCACCTCCCTAGCCAGCTAGCTACCGGCCCTCCCTCTATCCCTTTGAGGAATGAAAACGTAAGAGGGAGACAAACATTTAAAGGTGAACTCCTCAATTTCTGTCTGGAATTCCCCCTGTGGTTGAAACCAGTATTACAACACTGTTGCCGTTATGATTCGAAACGCCTCTAAGCAAAATCTGGGGATCTGAAGGCATTATAATAACGTAATCAAGGCGTGCATCTCTACCTCAGAAAGAGGGAGGTGCGTTCAGCTCGACTAAACGTAGCGAAGGTAACCTAAGTGTTTAGACACCTCAACCTCTGCTTTATACTCTGTTCTGTGGACTATCGTGTTCTGTGGACATGGCCGACCATAAACAACCACGCTGTAGATTTGTCAGCCATGTTGGATTATCGGGTCATTTGTTTTGCTTCTACTTACTACAGCTTTAACAAGATGCTCCCAATTGTGTTGAGAGAGCTTTACATAGGTTTTAATAATTTGGGAATATTTGTGTGGATTACCGGTTTGCTCCCTCTGGATATTTGGGACCTGCCAATAGAGGTGGTTGACATGACACATCTCAAAGAAGCCTTTCAACAGTCTTCATACCACTTTGCATTCTACAGCCACACCTGCATTTTGGTCTCCCCCTTCATCGAAGAACCATACAGAACCAGGTAAATACTTTGATACATGTGCGGGCCATATGATTAAGCAATACTATATAATACTCTTTAAAAATCAATGCAATCCATACAAAGTGCCATTCCTTTATAACTGTATGTATATAACAAAAGGGACAGAGACTGTCCAATATGGCAGCTGGAATGCCCTGGCCAACAGCAAGCTACAGGTGCTTTTTTTTTTGAGGAGGTTTTCCCCGGTGACAAGGAGTCTGCTCAGATTGGTGAATTGTTGGACCCCCTGGTGGTGGAGACTTGGAACTGCACTGTACAACGTCAATGTCACGCCCCCAAGACCAAGGTCACAGAAACCACACCCCCCCCCTCTACTTGGGCTTCTGAGACGCTCTCGTTGAGTTGATCGGGATCTTCCTGGACGGCATCGTCTTCTTGGCGGGCGGCTCCTTCTTCGCCACCGCCGGTGGTGGTTCCTTCCCGTTGGCCAGAGCCGCGCTGGACGCCTCCCCCCCGGGCTTTGTCTTGGCGGGGGCCGTCTGCGACCGCTTGGTCCTGGAGGAGGACTCCCCCTTGTCTTTGGTCGCCGTTGCCGCCGGCGGATTCGTCAACGGAGCGTCCGGCGACGCCGCCGTCGCCGCTCCGCTCGCTGTCTTCCTCCTCGCCCCCCCTCCCCCTCCATTCCCGGGGGGCCCGTCTCCTCCGGCCGCCTCCTTCGCCACCCCTCCCCCCCCTCCTCCTCCTCCTCCTCCTCCCCCGGCGTCCCCCACACCCCCCCTGGCCTCTCCGCCCGGCCGGCGCGTCTCCTTCTGCCTCAGCGCCGTCTTGAAGAACGACAGGCTCTTGTCCTCCGCCCTCCCGCCGCCCCCCCCGCTCCCCCGGGTGGGGTGATGGGGGCCCCCCCCGCCCGAGGCCCCGCCCACGCTGGAGGACCGCATGCTGGCGATGGAGGAGCTGCTGCTGCAGCTCCGGCCCCCCCCGCCCCCGCATCCGCCCCTGCTCTCCGGGGCCCGGGCCGAGCCCCCGCCGCCTCCTCCTCCTCCTCCCCCTCCGGCCCTGCAGGGGGCGCTGCTCCCATGGCCGCCTCCGCCGCTGCGCTCCGCGGCTCTAGTCCTGCCCCCCGCGGAGCTCCTCTCCCCGGCCCCCCGAGGAGAGGCCCTCCGCTGGGGAGGCTGCAGCTGCGTTGGCGTACCCGGGGAGCTGGAGCCGCTCTTCCTCTGGTGCTGGGTGGTGGAGGAGGGGGGGTGCAGTGTATCCTGCTGCGGCTGAGGGGAGCCCTTCTTGGACGGGCCGGCGGTGGTGCTGGAGGGGGTCTTGGGGGCGGTCCCGTCGGCCCTCCCCCGAGGGCTGGCCTGCGGCCGGGAGGGGGAGCGGTCCGGGGCGGTCGTCGGCGGAGGGGTGCGAGACGGGGAGCCGGAGGACGTGGATGAGGAGGCGGGGCGCTTCTTGGGGCTCCTCTCGGACTCCGTGCTGCCCTTGGCCGAGGCGCGTTCCCCGCCCCTGGCCCCGCCCCCGCCCCGTTGCCTGGGCTCCTTGGCGCCGGCCGCTGCCGCCAGGGAGCAGCCCGGCCCGGGACCCGCGGCGGCCATGTTGTTGATGTTGGCGCCACTCTGCTCCACCGGGGACGGGCTCCCGCCGACGACCTGCGCGTCCGCCAGCCTCCGAACCGTGGTCGCCGGGGACAACAGCGACGCCGTGGTCGCCGCTGCCAACGCCGAAGACGTAGTCGTCGTCCCCCCGCCGCCGGTACCCCGGTGGTCGTCCGCCGCCTCCCCGATGCGCTCCAGCGTGGGCGAGGACGAGTGGGACTCCAGGGAGAAGCGGGAGGGCGAGTTGGAGCGCAGCTGCAGCTTGGCGGAGAGCGGCCAGGAGGGCTTGCCGCCGCCATTCTCGCTCAGCGCCAGCGGGCTGGCCATGGACGAGCGGGACGAGAACGACTGCCGCTGCATGCCGCGCACCGCAGACCGCGACGACAGGCCTTTAGTGGGGGGGGGCACAGAGAGAGAACCGACTTAGTATCGCACCCGCAGGCCATACCATGACATTACACCCCTGATGTACACACGTCTTCAGGGGAACACCGTCAAATAAAGTATATGTGCAATCATGTGTAATGTATAATGAGCATTAACATACATATTGAGCCAAAAGGTGTTTGCAACTTTACTTTCTTCCAATAAAATATATAGTTTTTACGTTTAAGCGATCTATAGTAACATATTTTTCGATATCATACGGTTTACTGCGCTGACTTCAAGTTAATGTGCACACAAGGATAGAATCCAGGCCAATCCAGATTAAAGGGACCATAAAAAAAGTACTTATCCTTTAGTCTGTAAACAAAACAAACATTTGAAAATAAATAAACTATTTATATATTAATTTAAAGTTCTGTTATCAGCACATAAAATGCATTGCAATCCTGTTACTTCGATTACAGCTCAGAAAACACATTTTAGGGTGTAGTGACACACGCCGATATTGCCCTTATTGGCCCTGCCACTGAGACATGATTGACAGGCATCTCCTCCTCCCACACACCGTCGTCTTCGCTGCGCTCCCCGGTGAACTCCGCCGACTCGGACAGCGAGGCGAGGGAGGTGCGTCTGGAGGAGCCCGAGGACGCCTGGCTGGGCGGGCGGCTGCCCATCAGCCTGCTGATCCAGTGCTCGCACAGCGAGGAGCTGGTGGAGCCTGTGGGACCCACGCCACAGCGCCCCCGCAGGCCACACGGGATATAGCAGTTAGTTAGTGTTATTTACACCACCTTCAATTATTAACATTATTAATAAAACAATTGTATTACTAATACTAGCATGATAATAATACTAATATTACTATTAAAATAATACTGTATATAAATAACCTATAATAACCACTTTGCTTATAACTGGCTAACATAACATTGGTTGTTAAAGTGGTCTATATGACTTTCTACCAATAGATGTCATGCTATAGTGTCCCAGGTTACCGGCACCTCAAGCCAAAACAAACGCTCTGTGGGCCACATGCACACATACACACATACACACAGGCACGCACACATTCACACATTCACACATTCACACACACGCACGCACGCACGCACACATTCACACATACACACACTCACACACACGCATGCACCCACTCACACACACACACACATACACACACTCACACACACACACATACACACACTCACACACACGCACGCACACATTCACACATACACACATTCACACATACACACGCACATATTCACACATACACACGCAAACGCAAACACACACACGCACACATTCATACATACACACGCACACACACACAGAGAGAGAGCGAGAGAGAGAGAGAGAGTGTGATGATGCAACTACTCCACTATATCTCTACGTAGACAATAGCTGTGTGCTACCATATTACATATTTAAACTATTTAATAATGTTTCCCATACCCCCAACAGAGCTGTTAGCAGACCAGGACGGTATCGTTGCCCGTCTCTGGTAGAACAAGATGTAGGCGGTCTGCTTGCAGACGTCGTCGTCAGATATGGCATGGACGTCGCTGTCGTCAAAGCAGTACCACTGCCCGTCGATGGAGTTCTTACAGTGAGCTGGAAGAGTAGAGGGAAGGTTCACGATACTGTGTGAGCCGCATAGTTAAAGGGAAGGTCCACGATACTGTGTGAGCCGCATAGTTAAAGGGAAGGTCCACAATACTGTGTGAGCCGCATAGTTAAAGGGAAGGTCCACGATACTGTGTGAGCCATAGTTAAAGGGAAGGTCCACGATACTGTGTGAGCCGCATAGTTAAAGGGAAGGTCAGCAATACTGTGTGAGCCGCAGCAAGGAATAGTTAACTGAGGATATTAAGACACGCATACCTGGCTATCACTGGTATGAGTGTTAGCGCTAAATATATATACAGCCGCAGAAATAAATAAGAGGCCACTGCAGCGGTTTCTCAGATTTGTGCATACAATTTTGTTTTTTAGTATCATTGGATTTATATTTATATACTTTTTCTATTTAAATGTTATATTTTTAACGCTTAAAGTATATTTATATTAAAACATTTTAAACAATGTGCAGTGGTCGCTTAATCTATTCCATGGCTCTATATTTGGGAATTTGTTCACGTCGCATTAGAAGAGATCCGAGAAGAAGTAATTTTTTGGCCGCGATTTAGGTAAACATTTGCATATTTTATGTCATCTTTGATGGTTTAAAGCAAGCCATAAAAGCAACCATAAAGTTTAACTGCTGTTTATTTAATAGCAGGCAATTCCGATGCTTTCTCTCTATGCAATACTCTAACGCATGAGCCCCCTAGTGGTTAACCCCAATAACTGCACCAATTAAGCAAGTATTTGTCACAGCCTCCCTGCTCCGCATGGTGCTATGAGAAGGATCACGCCGTCACTCATGTACTACAGAGCCTCACGTCACACCCGGGACTTGAACCCCGCTCCCACGGACTACAGAGCCTCACATCACACCCGGGACTCGAACCCCGCTCCCACGGACTACATAGCCTCGGTGCCGGAGGGTCGGAGGTGTCGGAGAGTGAGGTTTACATAACTTACTGCACAGTGCTATCTGCTTGGCCACCGTTACACTGTTCTCTACCCCTCCCCGTCCATCCCTCCATCTATCACACCTGTCCAGACAGACACACACACACACACACACACACACACCTGTGTAGTGACCCCCCTGCATGTTGCCGTGGTGATTGCACACGGCGTACAGGTCGTACAGGTAGTCTTCGGGGTCGCGGCCCATGCCGTAGGGTCGTCGCCATGGCGACCAGTGTGAGGGCAGGCTCCAGCTGCTCTGACTCCTCTTCACCATGTGGGGCGCCATGTCCATGCCCACCAAGGGGAAACGCACCATGTTCTGCAGCTTCATGCGCCGCTCGCCGTCCTGGTCAAAACAAGGTTATGAGCACAAACATCTATTAGCCAGACTGTTCTGTTTACATATAGGTGCAGGACATGCATGTGGAGTGAAAAATGAGTGAGTAAAAATTATCTTACATTTAATATACTGTATCTAAAAAGTATAACATCGGTATCAGTATCGGCCGATTTACAAGACTGATAATTGGCGTGTGTGTGTGTGTGTGTGTGTGTGTGTGTGTGTGTGTGTGTGTGTGTGTGCGTGTGCGCGTGCGTGCGTGTGTGCGTGCGTGCGTGCGTACCTGTCTGAAGCGCTTCAGGTGCAGGATCAGGATATCAGGCAGCGTCCAGAGGCTCAGCTTGATGCTGCCCTGCTGGAGCTGCTTACAGTGGGGGCAGCGCCAGGCATCGTCTGGGGCCAGCTGGGGCACGCATACACGCATACACGCACACACGCACACACACACACACACTACAATTAGACATTTAAGTCTCTTTTACCTTCGACGTTTGAGTCAACTTTGGGACACCTATGCTGTTCATGTTCATGTCTGTTTGTTCTCGTTTCATACTAAATGTTTCATTCATGTTGGGATCATGTTGTATAGCAACTCAGTCAACATGGGCGTTGCACATTATAAACAAATTCACTTTATTTGACTAATAAGCAGCAGCAGCAGCAGCAGGAAACCGATAGAGTGCCTACTCCGGGTAGGGAATGAGTCCTTACCCCAAGTGAAGGAGTTCAAGTACCTCGGGGTC
>JAODUE010001900.1:0-12119 GCA_027564755.1 Amblyopsis hoosieri
GTTGAGAGTTGTAGTTAGTGTTTGAGTGAGAGTTAGAGTGAGAGAGGTAGAGAGAGTGTGTGAGAGTGAGAGAGAGAGAGAGAGAGAGAGAGAGAGAGAGAGAGAGAGAGAGGTAGAGAGAGAGAGGTAGAGAGAGAGAGGTAGAGAGAGAGAGAGAGAGAGGTAGAGAGAGAGAGAGAGAGACGGTCTCTGAGGGGCAGAGGGACAGCAGGGGCAAGGAGCTATAGAGAGCCAGGAAGTAAAAAGATTACCAGTGAAGGATCTCCACAATTATCCTGGGATACTTTAGAGAAAAGGATGTATGGGGCATGTCTAGAGGAGGACAGAGGGTGTGTGGCTTGAGTCCTATAGGTGCAGATGAGCCGGTGAATCACATTAGAGAGAAAAGTGAGTGCTGAATTGTGAGAGAAGGAAGTAGATTGAGGGAAGGAAGTCATAGAAAAAGAAACGCTCTATTTTCTAAAATGAGATAACGCCGTGATGGCACGTGAAGATAGATAAGTAGCTGAATATTGCCTGTTGTGGGTGAACTGTAATATGAGGCGGCTTTAGGCTCTGTCCCTGGTGCTGACAGAGCTTGTGGGCTTCATGCAGTACGTGTTAGGGTGCTAGTGTGCTATTACCAGTGGAGAGGAAGTAAGGAAGGAGAGAAGGTTCAGAAACTATCACTATTAGTCTTAGACAAATGCAATAGAGTATAATAGCTCTAGTGGGAAGACACTATAGAGCTTCTACAATAGCAAGAACATAAATTATATAAAAAGCATTTCATGTCAAATGCAGTGACTACATTTGTCAACAGCCTTCTCACTGGAACAATGTTCACTACTGTTTTGTGCTTGTTTGTGATATTTATTATTTTACTGTATTTATTGTAAATTACATATTGTGATTTTAAATACAGTATCTATCTATATATACATCCATGCAGTATACTATATACTGTATATATACTGTATATATATACAGTATATAGTATACTGTATATATATTACAGTACAGTATATATAAGGTTCAGACAAATGGTTATTGTATTTTATATTACACGTTATAAAGAAGGTTATTCAGTAGCTAAAAGATTTAAGATTTCATAATGTTTTTGTTGTTGTAGTTAGAACATTTAAATAAATATATATTTGAAGCAGATATTGGACACCCTGTCATACAACGTGTTCAACTTCCCAAGAATTAATCATCTTTCAAACGCTGATCAACGACATGTTCAAGGGATATTAAAATCACTAAATCATTTTTCTACACATGCTCTTTCAGAATTACAATTCTTCATAAGATTGTTATAAGATAATAATAATAAACGTAATCAAGGAATGTGATACAGATCAGCTCTATTGGACAGAGTGCTGAAGCATGCATGCTTTATGTGTCAGCTGACCATCAAAAGGTCAGCTGACCTATGTCTGTATCAAGGTCTTCAGCCCTAATACTGCACCATCAATGTTGGTCCATCAGCAACAGATGATTATAAACAGATTTACCATGTGCTACAGTCTAAATAAATATACTATTAAAGACTGTTGTTGCACTTAATATTACAGAACATGGTTGCTACAGTAACATTTAGATGTTTTAAAAAAATGTTTTAAGAAAAATTTTTTCATAGACTTGTCAAAAGATGTTGATGTGGTTGACATGATTATGGCATTCGGGCAAACAGACTCCTTAGCACTGGCCTGTCGGAGCAAACAGCGGACTTTACTATTACTCAATGCATCCAGATGGCTGGTTTCTCCTCTTAGTTCATTTCCAACTCTAAGGGGGTTCCTCATGGCTCAGTGGTTGGACCCGTATTGTTTTCATTTTATGTAAACAACCTTTGTGATAATCTATCAAATGCTATGTACCATCTGCTGATAACACATTATTTAATGCACTGCATAATCTGCTGCACAGGCCATGATTTCTCGTGGTCTGTTTTTAAAACGGTCAGTTTACGTAGGTCCTAAATGCAGAAAAGTAATGCTATTCTTAATTCACAATCAATTTTCACAATCTCTAATTACTGTTGCAAGCGTTAAAGTATATTCACCTCTGAAGGTAATTAACTTGAGCTAATCAATTAAAGTATAAGTGCACCCCAGCTCTGAGCCTGACTCCACCCACTACAACTTTGAAAAATGCCTCAAGGATCTGAGAGAGAGGAGGGGAGGGGCTGAGTGAGGGACCCCCAATTAACATTAACATTTTAATTTAATTACGTATGAGCGTACTAAGTGTACCGTTGAAAACCAGCCAGGCCCTGGAGGGATTTGTAATGGATATGCTGTGTAGTTATGTTTTCAGCACAGCATAAAATGCAGATTTTTATAAAAACAGGAATTTTGTCAATGTTAATATTAACACCAGCATTAATGTGCTTATCACAGATAAATCCTATTACTTTGTCTACAGTTCAAAAAACATATTATCTAACATTAATTTGGCTTTCTAACTAAATCATGCTTATCCACTCTAGCATGAAAATACCTGGTGTCGGTAACTTTTCCTACCTGTGCTGGATATGGCGATATAATATAACTTATATTAATGTGTGTCATTGTGATGTATGTTTCTTTCACATATGTAATTACATACAATTTAACATTTGTTGAGTTTTGTATACAGTATGAAGCATTTCTTTGGCTGGTTTCAGGTAGATACTGTACCTTCATATACCAGCCGTGTATTTGTGTGTGTGTGTGTGTGGGTGTGTGTGTGAATGGGTGAATGTGAGGAAATTGTTACTTTGAGTAGCCAGTAGGTTGAAAAGTGCTATATTGTAAATGCAGTCTTTTTATTATTTACCTGAACACTTCTTAATAAGAACTTTAAATGCCATTATGGATGACGTCCTAAAGACCTCCTTCAAATGTCTGTTCCATGTGTCCATACGGAACAAGGTAGAAGAGCCTTTAGTTTTCTGCCACCTACTACTTCAGAACTCACTGAAATGTACTTACAGTTTGTTTTAGTTATGAAGGATTATGGAGCTCATTAATATTAATCAGTGTCTACAGAGTGTTGATAACAATGTATTTTGTCTATGCTGTGGACTAAGAGGCTTGTATGTATATATGCATGTATAGCTACACTGTTCATTTGAAACCTTGTATGTTCTTTAATGTTGCTTCTTGGCCAGCTATCTCTTGTAAAATGGGGTTAAATCTCAATGAGCTGGCTAAATAATGGCTAAATAAAATATGAAAAGAACAATAAATCTGACAGCTGTATGTCCTTGTGAAAGTACTCTGAACAGGGATGATTTTGATCAACATCGTCACTTCCCTGGTATCTAAGCTCTCCTTGACCATCTCATTCTTTGTTACAGATACTGTTAGGGTGGTCGTATATCAGCATGCTCACCATGCTCACCATGGGACAATCTTTAAGCCTTGAGAATTCAGCAGACCAATGTACTTGCATGAGATAAAGTGCCCTATGATGACGTATAGGGTTCATTTATCTCGCTGTCACTCACAATTCTCATTCCATCGCTCACTGCATAGTCTAAGGTTGGTGGTCTCTGCCAGTGGAGATTGTTTTATTTTTCACTTCCGTAGATGATAAGTTCGCGCTGGAGGAGACGGCTTGCTTGCTTTTATCAACATGACATGACATAACACCGGCCTTGATGCCTAAGTCAAGACCAAGAACAAATTATATCTGAAAAACGTCCATTACTTATCTGTGAAAGAACATTACAGCGTGACAACGATCTGCACCTCTCTCGAGGATACACCATCACCAAACATCAAATATAACACTGAATTATGAAAAATTATTGACACTAGTGCAGGATTGATATCATTGCTTTCATATGCACTGGAGGCCAACAAGTTGGCAAACACACAAAGTAACCCTACACTTTAATTCTCATTGTTAACTTTTTCTTCATTTAGGAGCTGTAACTGTACATTACAGTATATGACTTAAAACCAAACTTCCCTTTTGAAGATACAGTTCACAATAAAACCATTAGTTTGGGAATTTGTCATGAATAAAAAGAGGCTCTTCAGTGTCTCATATTTATAGCCTATTTGTAAAACTCTGTATTCAGCTAATAAACATGACATTTCAGAAATATTGTGTCACTCTAATTGTAGTATGTTTCTATTTAATCAATTGATATTATATTCAAAATGTTGATAGTGATGTTTGACTGTTATAAAATAATTCAATCAGATACAGTATGTTTGGGTTATTTTAATTAGGACGTGTATAGAAAACAGGTGGATTGCTAGCTGACTGTCTTGTCTTATACACCTGGTCCATTGTTCAGTCTTCATTGTGACATTGCTTCAGATTGAGTGTGCTGTAATTTGTCAGCCAGAACTCGCTCAGAATTGGCATTCAATGAATGCATTTATAATTTAAACTGAACTGAAAGGCGAGCAGTAGTCTAACGCTAAAATATAGTAATTGCATTTTAGACTGGTGGGGTAATAGCTTTAGATGACTGTGTGTGTGTGTGTGTGTGTGTGTGTGTGTGTGTGTGTGTGTGTGTGTGTGAGTGTGTGTGCGTGTGTTTGTGTTTGTGTGTGTGTGTGAGAGAGAGAGAGAGCGAGAGAGAGCGAGAGAGAGAAAGACCAGGATATTAAATGAAATTCATTTATTTTTTATTGTCATGCAGAACGTCAGTTTCAATTGACCTCACACAATGAACATATAGATTACTGTGATTTCCTCAGTGAATTCAAGATGGCTTCAACAGCCACACAAACTTGGAGCCTTATCATTAACACTAGTACAGTCTCATGCTGCACTGTTATTTCGCCTAGCCATCTGCTCAAGTCTGGAGTGTGTGTGTCCCCAAACAAGCTTATTCTATATTCATGCATGTATGAACAGAAGACAATGCTATAAATATAGATTAATTGTCCACAATCAGTACCTCACTTCAACAGCCTCAACAAAAAGCAAGACACCATAATGTAATGGCAAATAACGATTCCAGTTAAACTATTTTTATGCATTTTACATCTGACTGTGAGATTACAGCAGCTGCAGTAAAATGGAAACACCAGCTGTGTTTTTAATTAGTCAAATATACATTTTACATTCATATTGTACATACATACAGTATATATATATTCAGGCTTGGATACCAAGAAGGAATTATTTCATCCAATAACATGAGTCCTTCTCTCTAATAAGAGAGTCCTATCACATATGGTGCCACCTGCAGAGTCTGAATGTGATCACCAGCTGAACCAGCTGAATCCACTGACTCCAGCGGAGTCAGTGGATCAGCCGACTAGCTTGGTACCTAGCCTATACTGAACATGCTGCATCTCCAGCAGGTGACTGCATAGGTTGGCATATTCTCTTTAACAGACTTAAGGCTGACACCCACTGAAGCATTGACGCATGTCGAGAGTTTTAGAACTTGTTTTGTCTCAACGAGGTGACCCCACTGGTGTCTGACCAACACTGACGCACGTCGACACCAAGGTTTAGAACACGGCTCTATTTCTTGAGCGTCAAGCCATTAACATGCAATAAATATCTGCAGATTTTGAGCTCACCGATCAACTAGTGCATTCCTTGACATGCCGCTAAACGATGCCGCCAGTATACATTTTCTAAATGTAAATGCAGCTAATCAAAGTAAATTAGGCTAAGCATGAATGTGCATACTTCAGGAAGTTCTTAGTTAAGTAACAAAGTAATAAATGACACCACTGTCTAAAATGACAGTGAGTTGACATTGAATGGAAAGGAATGTACTGCTGTGAATACAGATACAGTCTATGTAATATGACCAACTCAAGATTAACACTCACAAAAAGGAAATAGTATGACGTTTGTGTTTCAATTGCAGTATTTATGACCTAATATCTTCAAAGACCTAAAGCTATACATTCATAATGGAGTCGAAGAATTGTGTTTCTGATTTTAAATAACTTTGGTGATGTATCTCAAGGGGTAGGTTAATTACTTTGATGTAAAGGAGCAATGAGATACTCAAAAAAATGACTTTGCAGGTCCTTTATTAACACATGGAACATATACTGTACATGGTTGATGCACAATGGGACCAACACATATATTTATAATAAATAATACATAAGTTATAAAATATTTGCAGACAGTTTATTATAAAGTAACCAATAGTGCTGCTTGTTTGTAGTCAGTGGGCACCATCATATGTTGACTATAGGGTTTTTTATAGGGCATTACTGTAATCCTACTGTACAATGACATGACTGGTAATCTGACGGACCACTCTGACATTGAAATGTCTCAGGGCAGAGCATACGTATACTGTATGTGTCATCACACTGGCTTACTTTACCCTCATTCCTCTCCCTGACCATCATTCATGTCTCCTGTCTGTCTCTCGTACTGACAGACGTATTGACAAGACGCTTAGCCGCAGCATTTCTCCTGTCTGTCTCTCGTACTGACAGACGTATTGGCAAGACATGTAGCCCCAGCATTTCTCCTGTCTGTCTCTCGTACTGACAGACATATTGACAAGAAGCATCGTCGCAGCATTTCTGCAGGCTGTCTTCCCTGTTGCTCTGTCCACTGTGTGATTGGAGGTGTTGCCAACGCACAGCCAGCATTGTACCTGAACTAATCACCATTGCTGGCAGTAGTGCAGTCCAGTCCCAGAGTTACGAAGCTTGACGGAAGTGTGTGTGTGTGTGTGTGTGTGTGTGTGCGTGCGCGCATGTGCGTGTGTGTATTTTCACCTACACAATCCATCTCAGGTGTGTGTTTTGTGTCTGTTGGTGTGTGTTCATGTGCGTGTGTGTGTGTGTGTGTGTGTGTGCATGTGTGCGCGTGTGTTTAAGTCTGTGTGTGCCTGTGTGTAAGTCTGTGTGTGTGTGCGTGTGTGTGTGTGTGTGCTTTCACCTAGACAATCCATCTTAAAACTTCCTAACAATCTCCCAGAAGTACATTTGACTGTAGCCTCCACAAGTGGGGAAATAAACAGGAACCGCTGTTCACTGCTTGTTCAATTCCTCACAGCCTGTGCTTAAGTCGGTGAGTTTATTCCCTTTAGCACTCTCCCAGGGACCGAACACACTTGAGAACAAGCAGCCTTTTGCTATGTAGCAGGTGGCTGGCAGACACACACCGGTACATGCGATGCACACTTGTACACGTGTGTGTGTACACACACACGCATACACACGTGTACACACGCGCATCTTCGTGATTTATGCTGAGTGAGTCACCCTGGAACAGAAACGATGGTAATTTGGCACCATCACCCTCTTGTATTTTATTTTCCCTCCACCTCACCCATATTATCTCCCCCCTCCATCCCCTGTGAGTACTTAAAATACAGCTGTAACCTTAAAAGTCTACCCCTCTATACTATTTCAACTGGCAGATTAAACTGACCTCCAAGGTCTAATGTTTAATGTAAGGCCTTGCGGCTATGCCTTCAGCCATGGGGGAAGACTGTGGCGCAATGGGGGCAGGGTGGGGTGTTTCATTGCTGCGCTGCCTTTAAATGGCTGGTGTGTCAGCAGTTTGACCCCCACAAGTGTCAGGGCTTGTGGGTCTGGCCTGTACCAAGAGAACGAGCGGTTATTTCATTCCTGATGTATATTGAGTAATAACATTATATTAAATGTAACTATTGAGTGGGCTTGGAATTCAAGACTTAATTTGTAATTTGCATTTGGCGGAAAGCTTAGTAATGTTAATTAGACCATTTTTTTTTATGTGATTATGTACCGTCTTGGTCGCGGAGAGTTTTTGATTGGCTACAGTTCATCTGGCACAAAACTGTGTCTCAGTTTCACCTAAATCATACTATTTATATTGTTTGCCTATAAGACCAATAAACATATTAATATTTAAAGGACATGTTACCCCCAATGTCCTTATCTTGAGGGACTGTCTGCTGGCATTCATTAAATTGTGATGCCAGACAAATACATTAGAGATCGTATTGACCTTGAAGTTAAAGCCCATAATTATGTCTAGTATATTTTGACCCCTGGTGCCAACTTCTTTTTTCTCTTATTCCATTCTTCCTTTTTGGTAATTTTACTGCCTATATCCTTTCCTGCTTTGCTTATCAGTCCTTGTGCCTATTCACAGAGGTCACGATGTACAAGTTGTACAGCCCAGCCACTGATTACATGCACTTTTAACTGTTACTTTATTCCCATAGGGAGAGTCTGAATGTGTGTGTGTGAGAACGCAGACAACGTGTAAATGAGAATTCAGTCAGGACCACTTTTAGTCAAAGAAAGGATTTTATTTCCATAGCAGTAAATGATATGTGGCAGTTTGGCTCAGTTCTGGGACCTCCCTTGCCTTCGGTGGCAGGGAGAGCCGCAAAAGACCCCTTGGCTCATAGGGTACAGAACAGAGCATGCATAAATGACAAGACCATGACATTGATTAAGTCAGACACAGCCAAGAGGACAGGTCTGGGGAGGAGGTGGCAGCAGCAGGAATGGGCAGGCTGCCCTGGACCATTTGGCCAATGCGAAGCAGCAACCATCTGATTTGTCCGTTGGTTGAGATCAGCTGTTGAGAAATATTGGCTAAGCTTGACTTTGTGACCTGCCTGAACTCACGCATATTTTATGGTCAATGTGTACTTTAAAACTTTACTAAGCGTCATACCAAAGAGTATGATTGTTCATCGTAAATTATATTTAAATATAAATACAATATACATATACATGAAGATAATGCAACAATGATACGTATATTTAATACTACAAATAATTTTTAAACAAATACCAATTAAAAATCGAGTAAAAACTAACATTACAAAATAGTTTTTCATCAATGTGTGTGCTATCACCTCCTGTCCAGAGACTACAGATTAATTGTAGTTACAGTATATCTGACAATAGATTTATTGTCAGGGAATGTACTGTCTCTGTAATATAAACACACATATACATATATATATGCATATATTATTTTAGTATGTTTAAAGTCAATATGACAAGAGTAAAACCTGGTGAAAAACTAGTACTAATACTAGTAGTCGTATTGTAAATGCTGTGTTAGTAGTATCCAATAGTTAGGTGAATAGTTGAACCTCAGATTGAAAAGGAACAATGCAGATTCCGTCTTGGTCGTGGAACAGCGGACCAGCTCTTTACTCACGCAGGGATTCTGGAGGGGGCCTGGGAGTATGCCCTTCCGGTCTACATATGTTTTGTGGATCTGGAGAAGGCATATGACCGGGTTTCCCGGGAGATGCTGTGGGAGGTGCTGCGGGAGTATGGGGTGTGGGGGTTCCTTTTAAGGGCAATCAAATCCCTGTACGCCCAAAGCGAGAGCGGTGTACGGATTCTCGGCAGTAAGTCGGACTCGTTCCATGTGGGGGTTGGTCTCCGTCAGGGCTGCGCTTTGTCACCAATCCTGTTTGTGATATTCATGGACAGGATATCGAGGCGTAGTCGTGTGGGGAGGGGTTGCGGTTCGGTGGCCTGGGGATCCTATCGATGCTTTTGTAGATGATGTGGTCATGGTTAAGGTCATGGTTCTCAGCAGGAAACCGATGGAGTGCCTACTCCAGGTAGGGAATGTGTCCTTACCCCAAATGAAGGAGTCAAGTCTATCAGGGTTGTGTTTGCGAGTGAGGGGACATTTGAGAAGGAGATTGGCAAAAGAATGGGAGCAGCAGGAGTGGTATTGCAATTGCTATTCCATACCGTTGTGATGAAGAGAGCAGAGCAGATCCTATAGAGATAGGGTGAGAAGCTCAGCCATCCGTTTCTTTGCGTAGCAAAGAAGGACTACCTCAACTGTCTGTACCAGTTGAGGTGGTGCGGGCATCTGGTAAGGATGCCCCCTGGGCGCCTTCCTAGGGAGGTGTTCCAGGCACGTTCAGCTGGGAGGAGGCCTCGGGAGAGACCCAGGACTAGGTGGAGAGATTATATCTCCACATTGGCCTGGGAACGCTTCGGGATCCCCCAGTCAGAGCTGGTTAATGTAGCTCTGGAAAGGGAAGTTTGGGGTCCCCTGCTGGAGCTGCTGCCCCCGCGACCCGACCCCGGATAAGCGGGTGACGATGGATGGATGGATGGATGGATGGTATTATTATTATTAGTAGTAGTAGTAGTACTAGAGTGCATTAAACGACAGTTAATCATTATGTGTGCGTGCGTATGTACATATTTCCTTGACAACCAATATCATAAATAAATGTAAGTCTAATCAAATGAATTCCTACATGACAGATACTGTATAGAGGACAGTGACAAGGCAGGCAAAGGTAGCAGAAAAGAGTTGAAAGTAGCAGTACCAGGCAGAGGATCTCTGTTCCAGACTAATGGCATAAACTAATTGAATTCCAAATTTCACTGTTGCCTGTCAAATGCTGTCGAAGACATCCCGGAGATTAAGATACGGCGTGGAGAGAGATGAGTGAGACCATGTCAGACACAGAGGTAGTGAGGCGTGGGAGGGGCAATATATGAAAGTGGCACTGGCTGTGACAGATTGACAGAAAAGTCAAATTAACACTTTTCAGATAGGCAGAGGGAGAGAGAGAAGGAGAGAAAGAGAGAGAGAGAGAGAGAGGGAGAGAGAGAGATAGGCGGGCCAGGAAGTGTCCTTGGTGACATATTAGTTTAATCAAGCAAAGCGGTATCGGAGCCGGGTAAACAGGTTGATAGGGCCGTTAATGAAAGGTGCCTCTCTTGAACCTAATGATGTAATGGGTTCTGAAGTGCAAAAAGGAAATTGGCGATTTGACCACAGACTGGCTGCTTGAACAAATACATACAACTTGTGTTTGCATGTATGCATATACGTGTGTGTTTGTGTGTGAACGTGTGTGTGTGTGTGTGTGTGTGTGTGTGTGTGCGTGTGTGTGTGTGTGTGTGTGTGTGTGTGTGTGTGTGTGTGTGTGTGTGTGGCTTAGTGTCTCCTTCCTGGTAGTGGGCAGCCTGAGGCTATAGCCAGCTGGTCACCTGTATTCACTGTAACTTAATTAGACTGGGCTCCAGTCGCTGTAGCAGGAAATCTCCCTACTTACTGTGTGTGTGTGTGTGTGTGTGTGTGTGTGTGTGTGTGTGTGTGTGTGCGGCTGGTCATCTGTCCTTCTATCCTTCTCTCTGACTGTCTCATGGATCGTGCATCTCAATTGATTTGCTTTCTGTTGTTCAGACAGAAATGGAAATCACTCTTGTGAGGGATGTAAATATGATTGTGTCTGTGTGTTCACACCACAGGTCTCCCCAGCACAGCCTGAGCTTTAAATATCGAGCTTTGGAGTCACCGAGAGACCGGCACACTTGCCATACTTTGCTCTTATTAAAGGCTCCATATCATTCATGTTCCACCTGTCATTTCATTCTTCCTTGGAGCTGAATGTTCACTTTTCGAGGCTGTCCTGTTTTCTTTTTGATTGGATTTCTGTATGGGAGTAGGAGAATACTGTATGTCAGAGATTATTGCAATTGATGGTTACAATCCAGAAATTATGTCACACATGGGATTTATTCTGACTGTCTTGTTTTACACAGATTTCTTTCAGAAAGGAGTTTTGGAAAAACATTCAAGGCCGATATCCAAGTTCCAGTCTTTCCAGGTCCCTGCTTTAACAACCACAATGACCAATGGTCCTTAGCTCCATATCTTTTAGAATTGATCAAAATTGTCTTAAAGGAATAAATTCAGTCATTTTTAAATAGTTCTGAAGAACATTCCAAGCAGTGGGGGCAGCGAACCTAAATTATGTTTTACCCAATTCTATATGGACACGAGGAACATACATTTGCAATTGATCCTTCGAGTGGAATCCATTTTGGCCTTTACTTATAACTAATAAGTGTTTAGGTATAGAAACTAGCCCAATAAGTGCCTCAACAGTATGAAACATAACCAATGGGTATGCATGTGTACATAATAGGGATTTAGATTTAGAATAAATGGTGCAAAGATACTTCCTATAATTACAACCAGTAAATAATAGTAGCGCTGATAAACAATACAGTGATTTGTGCTCAATGAATATACCCACATATCTAAAGACTAACTCACTTAATGTTGTTAACGACTGCCCCCGCGCGCGGGGGCGCACCCCCCACTACCCTATTCGAAAGAGAATTTTTTTTTTATATATAAATGTCTAACAGTATTACTATACACGTCTGGATAGCCAAGCCTCTCGCCTAGCAATGTAA
>JAODUE010001901.1:0-10000 GCA_027564755.1 Amblyopsis hoosieri
AGCTGAACAGCCAATCACAGTCCAACAGGGGGGCGTGGCGTCTGTATTTCTCTCGGCACCATGAGAGGGAACCAGCTGATGATTAGTACCGACTCACAAGCCAACCAATTTCACAAAGTAGTTTTATGCTACAGCTCTTTTGGGCATGTGAAAAGAAACAATGTATCTGGCTGCTGGATGATTATGATGAATATTAATTGATGGTAATATAAGATCATAAAACTATACCCACATAATTTAAAGTCATACTTTATTTGTAGTTGCATGATACTAAATAAAAATGTATCGATCAGTAGCTAGTATTGGGGGGGACGCGTCCCCCCTATTTCTGACACCCTAGATTGGGGGGGATGCATACTTGGCTTGTTGATATTGGGGGGGACGTGTCCCCCCGTCCCCCCTATTTCCGACGCCCTTGGACAAATCTATTTATTACATGTTATGCTTATGAACATGTACAAAGTTACATCCTACCTGTAATGATAGCTTTCGGCATTCTCGTATGTTTTACATGTTCTGTAGGAATTTCCGACACGCCCACATGCTGTTAGCTCAATGCATAGTGTATGAATATTCCTCAGACATATTACTAGTAATACTAAAAGAAAATATAAAGATCTAATACTTTTCTTAGTCTAGGATCATATGAAATAATGCATGTCTGATAAATAGGCAGTGCATTTTCGCCGTATAGTACTATAGCCTAATGTGTAGTCATGTGTGTGTGTGTGTGCGTGTGTGTGCGTGTGTGCGTGTGTCGGTCCCACCAGTAGAAGTTCCAGTCATCTCTGTCCGTCACTTGAGTCCACCCTCTCTTCTCAAAGTTGTTGATGAGAACTGACTTCTCAATGTCTGTGACCCACTTCACCTTAGCAGCCATGATACCTGTTGCAGACACACACACGCACACACGCACACACACACACACACACACATTTTTTAAATATTTATTCAGCTTTTATTGCTGATTTGATTTCATTCTTCGTTTTTATTGTGACAATATTAAATAACTGTATGTATCATGCAGAGTAGCGGCACTAGTCCATTTTGGAACACATTCAGGTCAGAAAGTAAAACTACAGATGTATTAGCAACATGCTGTATACTTATTACACGTTTGATAAGAAAACCTTTAAGGTGGATGTTAAATTGAAGTCTAAAAACAACATACCTACACGAGGGCATGGCTGACTACAGTTATTACCTGCACGCCCCACGCAGGCCTTGTGTATCAACGGCTAGGTGTCTTGTGTGCTACCTGGAGAGCCGTCGGAGGAGCCGGGCGGACATCGGCAGGGTGTAGATCAGCGATGCGGCCGCATCCGTGTGACAGCCTCCATGAAACACCGCTAGGACACAACACAGATCTCGGCTTGATACACATTGTGGATCCACCCATCCCACATCCCTGAGCACAGTAGCGAAGAAGCCACCATGTCTGTCTCTACAGTTAAATGTTTAGCTTTCACCTCCAGCTTCTTACGCAGCCCAATGGTATTCAGCTGATCCTGATTTTCATTGGATACTAAATAGCATTTAAGAAATGATAAAATACCTTGAACAAGAAGACAGGATGATGTTGCAGGATGGTCTCTTCCGGGTAAATAACCTAGCAACGGACGCAATGATGTGATTGCAATACGTTTAGTTTCGCCCTTTGACCAGCAAGGGTCGCTGTTGTTTAGCCCGTTTGCCATACAATGTCGTACACTGGTCCACTCTTCTCTTCTGTCAATACTTTTGATCAATTAGATTATCGTTCTGAATACATGTTCTATATTCTCTAACATATGTGGTGGTCTGCATGTGAAATGCTAAACACACGCTGATGCATCTAAATATGCGCCATCTATGATGAGGTCATTCTGCTTTTATAACAGCAGGTGTGGGCGGGGCTTATGATATTTCGGTTACCTGAATGCACCCAGATTAAAGGACGCTGCGGTAAGTCCATTCAATTTGTTATTTTTAACAATTAAATATATTTTTTTATGTTACCTTTTTCGGTGTATTCGACCATTCGCAGTAGAGCCATGGTGTGTCTGTGTTTATTTCAGGGCGGCGTCTACTTTAATCTACAAAAAACGGTAAGCCTTCATTTTGTACATCGTGCATGCACCTGTCCTTTGTTATTGCGGTGACGTCATCATACAGGCACAATAGCACTTTATTGACTTGTACGAAATATGTCAAGTTTAACACAAGGTAGTGTTTAGTCTTTCGTTTGCTTTTCAATAGTGTGCCGATACTGCTTTTCACCGGGGCTTAATAATAATTATAATGTGTGAGTCGCTGATCGTTTTAACGATTTGTTTGCTTTGGGTGTCAGTGGGTGGGAATGACTTCATCGTTTGTTCCAACAAGACACAGCTGCACTACCGACCTGTCGACTCTTCAATCATTTACTGTACATTTATAAAACGATTACAATAGCAGATGTAAGAGTTGTTGGAAGTTCTTTATTTAGATATTTTCACTATATTCCTTCGGTCAATAGGGAGATACACAACCTGACACAAATGTTAATACATCACATTCTATTATGAGGCGCATATATATATATATATATATATATATGAGTGAGAGATTTCATCAAAATATTTAAAGAGAAAGGAGAAACAGCCAGTGGACTATCAGAAATATGGAAATAAATAATTTGCATAGAACCTGCCTCCTCATGTGACTGTAGAAAACAGAAACCGGTTTTGGAGGGTGTGTGTGTGTGTGTGTGTGTGTGTGTGTGTGTGTGGGGGGGGGTCAGGCGGCCATATACAATGAACAAGGACCACAGAGGATTCACAAACAAGTGTTATCTTTTTACAGCCGTACCCTAACCAGTGTCATCTATAGTGTCGTTTATTGACACTTCTTTAACCATCCGTGTCAACCACCTAAATGATGACATCACCTGGATATTCTCCCTGGTAACACATAACCCCTCCCCCCATAGGGTCACATGACCCGATGTTTACACAGTTAGCATTAATGACAGGATATCACACACACACACACACACACACACACACACACACACCTACAGTACACACACACACACACACACACACACCTACACACAAACACACCTACACACACACACACACACACACACACACACACACTACACACACACACACACGTCCCTCCTCCCAGATGACTTTAGATTATATAAATATTCCATATCAGTTATGGTTGAAACAGCGCTGCACAACAAGCCCATGGCTGTAGTGGGGGAGGGGTAGAGAGCAGTGCGAGCACTCGGGTTTTGGGACCATGTGCCTTTCAGCCAAAAACATTTTCTAAATGCATTACTGACTTCAGCCACACATCGAGGGCTGTAGCTTTAAAGGTACAGTCAGCTATTGCAAGCGAATTCTAATTGTAAGGCAACACACTTTTTGTCAAATTCACCAAATATGTCTTCCCTAGCTTGCTGTACTCTGTGCCTGCTGAAAACATAACCTGGTACTTCTGCACTAGCCTGACAAGACCAGATATCTGTGTCTGTTAAGACACGTCCATCTGGGAAGCCGTCCGTTGAAACGTTTTCAAAGGGCAGGGCTTTCAAAAAAATACTTTGCATGGGATTGGACGAACCTGTGAACCAGCAGCCTGTTGTTATCCACTCCTGCAGTAGAGAAGTTGGGAGAAGAGTGAAAACATAGTTTCCATTGAGAAAAGCCTTTGCTCTTTTAATAAATTACAATAAAACTGATGCTATATTGTATAATCTCTAGGCGTTTCCAAGTCGCCTAGGTAACACCTAAACCACGCCCGTACCTAAACCACACCCGTACCTAAACTACGATGCTGATTGGCAGCACACGAGGTTTACCGGCCTGAATGACCTCCATTTCCAAGCTATCCAGACTGATTCTCGCAGCGAAGTCAAACTGAAGCTCGCGAGATCAGGACGGTCTCGTGAGGCTACTTCTACACAGCTCTGCCTCTGTAAAAAAAAACACAAGCGAACAACAACAACAATGCCCTATAGGTTTCTCAATGTGTTTGAATGTGTGAGGCAGAGCTTCTTAGGGAAGTTGTTTTGATTGATTGAAGCCAGCGGGGCGTTCTGGAGAATAACTGGCCCTGCCTTTTAACCGCGCTCTAAACGTAGTACTGGCTTCAGCCACACGGAGTGCTGTAGCCTTAACCTGTGTCTCCTGCAGCAGACAAGATGGTGGAGCAGAGCAGGAAGGAGCCTCGTGTGGTGGTACTGCAGGCTGGGCCTGTAGAGGTCGCTGTGGAGCTGTCGGACGGCAGCCTCTGTTCCACCCCCCCCCTCCCGCCCCCGCCCCTCCCCCCATCACATGGTGATGATGCGTACACTCACAGCCATGCACGTCACTGTAAAGTTAACTCATTGATAACGGCAATCAAACGTGTGTGTTGTTGACCTGACCTGGTTAAGGCACCTTACGTTTCACATGGACACAGTTGAGATACGGCTCAATAAACCTTAAAACCAGTATATCATGGGTAATCTGTTGGGTTTATACTATATTTTCGTACCTTGTGTTATTAAACAAGTGTCTCAATCCCTGTGAAGCCTTAAATAACTATATAACAACAAGCCCATGCTATTCAATTCTGGTCCTGGGGACCCACTGTTCTGCATGGTGTAGATCAGGTCTTCAACAGAAGGTCTGGGAGGTACGGAGGTACTGCAGGTCATCCTCCAAATTATTGGATCCCAAACTTATTTTCTTTAAAAAAAATGTAAGTGTCAGAAATGACTTAGAAATGGCTTACTTTTATATATGGCACTGTATAAATAAATATTTTATACAGAATGTAATAGGGGGTCCTGTGCCATGTTTCTCTCAGCCAAGGGGTCTTCTGGTGTAGATGTCTCCCTGCTCCAACACACCTGATTCTAATGAATGGCTCCTTATCAGGCTTCTAACAAGAGCCATGCAGGGCAGGGGTCCCCAGGACCAGGGTTGGAGCAGGGAGATGTCTAACATGCAGGGCAGGGGTCTATAGGACCAGGGTTGGAGCAGGGAGACATCTAACATGCAGGACAGGGGTCTATAGGACCAGGGTTGGAGCAGGGAGACATCTAACATGCAGGACAGGGGTCCCCAGGATCAGGGTTGGAGCAGGGAGACGTCTAACATGAAGGACAGGGGTCCCCAGGAGCAGGGTTGGAGCAGGACAGGGGGCCTGTGATCTAGATGCGTGCGGTTTGTTTCAGGGATGACGACCGGGCGTTCCGGGCCATCGGCCGGCAGCTGGCGGCCATAGGAGACGGCTTGGTGTGGGAGTGGGCCCACCGACCGCCACGTGCAGCCCCCGCCCCCCTGCACATGCTGGGGCCGGCCTGCGCCCTAACCAGGACTATCTGTCGGTACGACCGGGCAGCTCCACTGCTGTTACACACTAGGCACACTAGTAATCTAGGCACAGGGAGGAGCTCATGAAAACACTGAAACTACATGTTCATTTATCAGGTTAATAGCTCAGCCAGCAGTTATTTCTTAAAAGGAAATGAATTTATTCTGCTTTAAAAGCTCATCCAAAGAGAAGGAACTGATCCTATGGATACAGCACACCTTTAATACACAAGTGCCCATAGCGTCACATGTAGGGTCACATGTATTACATAGTGTATCTTTACTACACCCACAGGTCACATATGGCTAGAGTTGAGGAGAAATACTACTTTAACGTGTCCCAATGTGCCACCTTCTCCCAGGGACATCCTGAACCAGCGGCGGGGGTTTCAGGGCGCGCGGTCTGGTCCGGGGCCAATAGAAACACCCTGGGTAAGAACTGCTCTGCTCGCCTGTGTTATTTATCATTATTCATCAAAGATACAGCATAAATCTGTTTTGTCATTATTCATCATAAGGATAAAGCACACATCTATTTTATTATTCATCATAAAGATAAAGCATAGATATGTTTTATTATTCATCAAAGATAAAGCATAAATCTGTTTTATCATTATTCATCATAAAGATGCACCAGAAGCCTGTTAAGTTATTCATCACATATATGCATATTTACCCCCCTCTCCTCAGGTGTCCAACAGCAGGCCTGGTTGGACCACAGGGCTCGTTGCTTTGACACTGGTGGTCACAGCTTCCGTTTGCAGTGCATTGTGGGTGGAATGGAAACCCTAACGGACAGAAGACCCTTTTTTACCTTTAATACTATCGAGAGAGAAAAAAAAAAAGTGTGGAAATCAAATTGTTTACTTTGACTATTCTTTTATTAAATTAACGAGCGGCATTTATCTGGACTTATAGCTTGTGATGGACTTGTCTGCCTGAAATGCCAGTTAATCTGCTTTACTCTGAGCATGGGCACCTATGGCAAGTCTGGAAGGAATACTTCACCCAAAACATGTTCACCCGCCCCGGTCTGAAGGGGTGGGAGGCAGCCCTCCTTCCTCCTGCAGGCCGCCTGTGGAGGAGGAGGGTTTTGGGGGACGTATTCCATCATCAATATGGAGGTTTTTAAGTCGACTGTTGCTGGACTGCAGTCTTTGTACTAAGATTACATTTGTTTCTGGGTTACCAGGGAAGATTTTTTTTATATATAGTTTATAGAACTCATATGTAGCCTTGCTGATTATACAAAAAAGGGAGCTGGACTTAATCTTTTTAAATTTGAAAATGCTTTTTCATTTGATACAAATAAACTTTAAACAACAAACGTTTGAACTGTTTTTAATTTTGTTTATCCGACATTATTCTAGACAGTATTCAAGCCATGAGCAAAACAGGACTAGATAGCCATAGAAGCTTTACATGTACTTACACATACCACTACTGTTTAAAATACAAGCAGTATGTCAATATTGATGGAAGTGATCGTATTTCCAGAAATTCCTGAAGCCTTCATGGCAAGAAGTCCGTATGTGAGAGTAAACCTGAGACAAGGTGTCAATAAACGTGTTTAATGACGGCTTAACATCCTGTTGCCCCCTTGTCCTCCCTCAGTGGGGAGCAATGGTTGGACTGCTGCTGACATCGGGAAGTAGTGCTGAACACAACACAGCAGGCCTCGTGGTGGGATGTGATTGGTGGACAGGTCAGTTGTGGCCGCTGGGAGACTGGGTGGTTGTTAAAAGGAGTCCCAGCGCGTGTGTTTGGCAGAGGAGGGTCAGTCTGGAAACCCTCAATTCAAAAGCGTTGAGGCGGTGCCAATACATTTAATACAATCATCTCACCCAACATATAAAATATATACTGAACACAGTATATAGAATATTAAATGTTTAATATTGGCTAGAACGCTGGTGGAAACATACACGTTCAACATACGCTGAAGCCATCTAAACGTCAGCTAGTCTCTGATTGGCCTGGTAGTTTTCATCGAGGGGTTCCAGACAGTGAGGCTCCCACAGACGCCTGTGGAAGGTCCATTGTGTCCTTGTCATGTATAAACCTTCACAAATAGTTCAAATTAAACCACGTCCGTTCACCCAGAATCCGTGTGAAGCACCTCAGACCTTTTGCCAACTCAAAGCAAGAGGAAAACTGTTCACTGAATTTGAACGCATCCTGTATCTCATCCCCAGGCCCCCCACCTCCCAATCAGTCCTCGTCCTCGTTGTCGGGGGCGACCACGTCCACGTGTGTGTAGCTCTTGTAGGCCTTCATGTTGCAGCGGCGCAGCGTGGCCCCCAGGTGGCGTCCGGGGCCCAGCTCGTAGGTGTGTGGGAAGGCCAGGCCCCGCCCCCGCTGGTACAGCTCGTGCAGCGTCTGCTCCCAGCGCACCGGCACCACCAGCTGGCGCACAAGCTGCCTGCGCACGTGGCCCGCGTGCACGTAGCGCTGCCCGTCCACGTTGGAGTGCACGGCGATCTCCGGCCGGCGCACCTGCAGGAGGAAGGGGGGGACGGGGACGCACGTTACCACGGTTACGGCAACACAGGTTGGCAATCGCTTAGATTACAAGTATAATATGAACATGCTGCTAACACAATGCCCTGATACGATTTGACATAGAAAATTATCAAATTCCCTGATGTTGCCGTGGGAACCCTGTTTTATACACACACCCACATTAGACCAACCAATCAGATGCCACCTCGCCCTAGGAAGGCGTCTTGACATTCCTCCTAAATATTATTAAGATTAGAAGAGTTATTAGAACGCTACCTACTAGCATACGTACAGGCTAGCTTGTTAAGAAGTAGCATTAAGCTCTGTATTATCTTATTCATGTGTCAGCAGATTGAGGCCTGAAGTGAAGCAACTCCTTCTTCTGAGCTGGAGCAGTGAGGGTTAAACTGCTCCCTCTAGTGGTGCAGCTGTTAACAGCCACTGACACCGGCTTCCCCGAGCGGACAGCGTGGCGTCTGATTGGCCCACAGTGGACGTGCCCTGACCCCTGACCTCAAGCTGCCTCAGCGTCTCCCGGAGGGGCTCGCAGGCTGGCGCCATCATCTCCGTGTGAAAGGCCCCAGCAACGGGCAGCAAGGCGGTGCGGGCCAGGTGCAGCTGCTTGGCGTTCTGCTGCACGTACTCCAGCGCCTGGAGGGAAGGGGGGGGGGGGCAGTCTAAACTGGCGGTCCTCCAACTTCATTTACATATTCATTTTATTTGTTGACACAGTGTTGAATAGAGTAATAACGTAATGTGTATTTTAATAGCCAGAAATGCTGCGTTGCTGTGCTCTATTGTCATCTCAAATAAACGATCAATTAGCGGTATAGGCCTAATCGTTCAAAGCAGAGCACAACTCAACAGAACACCAGGCGTTTACTTGAGGTTGTGAGTGGAGGTGCAGCTGTGCTTATAGGGTAACATCGAGGTAACCACGGAGATAAACTGCTCGGAGAAGTTTAGAGATGCAGCGTAAATTGCCATGACAGCAGACCTCGTGCAAAACCTCTCCACCTTTCGTAGCGTGAGCTACTCAGCAAGTTACACCCGACATCACAAAGTTACTCCAGAAGTGACCTGGATAAGCCAGTTACCTTCCTTCGTAGTATAGGCCTCTGGTGTATGTGGGGTTATTGGATGTGATGCTGACATATTATGACAACATATGGGCTTTACATGTCCTGTCATTGTATTTATATAGCCCTTATAGTTAGTTATTTAGTTAGTAACTAACTACACGTACTGTACGTGTGTGTGTGTTGAATGTTTCCTATTGGTACAGACTGTGAAAACAAATGTACTCTAACAAAGACAATAAAGAATGAATCGGAGTAACTAGCTAACTAAGTATCTAAATAGTATTCTTTAGTCTTTACCAGCAAAAATATGAATATAGAATTTGATAGATACATAAATCAAGTTTATTATTATTATTATTAATATATGATTATATTATCTGCAGGTGCTACATGAATAATGTTTATTATTATTAATATATTATTAGTGGTATAGTACTTGCAGGTGCTATAGAAATAAATTAATATTATCATTATCATTATTATTATCATCATCATCATACCTGCAGGTGCCCGGCCAGCACCCTGCCGTCGGGGAACAGGTAGCTGGCCACGCAGCACACGGCCCCCGGCAGCCCCAGGGCCAGGCAGTGGTCCCGGGCAAGCAAGCAGGCCTGGGCGTAGCGCGCCTGGGGTCGGCCCGTCACCGACAGCATCCCCCCTGGAACCTCCTGGGACGCCGCATGCATGGCCTCCGCACGCACCTTCACCGCGTACAGCGCTGTGCACACACACACACACACACACACACACACACACACACACACACACACACACACACACAGTGGATTATATACTATCACGATGTGAGTGTCTCCTCCACACTGCCCCCTGCCTGTTACCGCTGCAAGAGCAGTGCGTGTTCTGCAGCCTGCACCGGTAACCGTGGTTACCTGAAGCTGGCATGCCAAGCAGAACCACCAGGACAGAGAGGCAGAGCCCCATTAGATGTAAATGCCTCCTCCATGTACAAGTCACACGCACACACGCACACAAATAAAGACACCACACGCACGCACAGTATGAGACCCAGGTGCTGCGCGTTACCTTCGGCGAAGTCCATGGCGCCAGAAAACACGAGGGCGG
>JAODUE010001902.1:0-12118 GCA_027564755.1 Amblyopsis hoosieri
AATGTGGCTCGGGAAAGGGAAGTTTGGGGTCCCCTGCTGGAGCTGCTGCCCCTGCGACCCGACTCCGGATAAGCGGGAGAAGATGTAAAAGATGGATGGATGGACATTACCCCATGTATTTCCCAGGGTTAAGTCTTCATGTGCACAATTTTATGGGGCCTGTCTTGCCATATTTTTGCATTTTGTTCACCACACATTCACAATCAGCAACAGATCAGGACTGCAGGCCAATCTAGCTCTCCCATTAGCTAGCACCTACTGCTTATGCCGTCAAAGCTATTTGCATTGTCCTAATTGGAAACGCAGGCATATCCCTTGAAAAGACCACATCTGGATGGCAGCATATAGTATGTTGCTCCAAACTGCGTAGGCCTATATATACTGCATCTGCATTGATAGTGCTGTCAGATGTGTAAATTGTGCAAGATACACATGCCATCAAAACTGATTTGTTTATATATTATATTGTATACATGCATCATACAACACTCCCTCTGTGTGATGTAACCCAAGCTTCTTAATTTTCATAGCCGGTCTGGCTGCATGATAGTGCATGGTCGACAAAGCATTGGTTTTGGTCTGAGCTGTTGTGCTCTAGTGGGACATCTAGTGGCAGACATCTGACATACCACAACCCTAGCTCCTTCAAGAAGAGCAATAGCATGGCTCACCAAATGGAGTTGGCAAGAAGATGAGGCACCAGACACAGGAGACGTTGGAGATGATCAAGCCCACCGTCAGCACTCCACGCTCGGTCAAACGCCGGCTCAGCCAGCGCACAAACAGGAAGCCACAAATCACCTCTACGCCGCACATACAGTACATCACACTGTTCTCCAGTTCCCCAAAGTCAAAGTACTTCTGGGTCATTGGGGTCACCATGGTCTGTGAAGGAATGCAGAATGCTTAAATTAGTTATTTGCCTGGGTATCATTTTGAATTTGAAATTTCAGTCTGACAGCAAACATATATTAGGGAACTACACATAAAGGGAAATGACTAGTTGGGGGATATGGTTGCTTTGCTCATATGGGCATGCCTGGTTGAGAGTGTCCCTGTGTATGAGTCTCTGTAAAAGTGTACCTCCAATGCTGTCTGATTGAAGAGTGTGATGAACTGAGCAGCCAACAGCACAACAACCTCTTCTCTCAAAAACTCTGGGAAAAGGCAAGAGTGTGAAAGAGAAAAGGGAGCTAAAGAGGACAAATGAGAAAGGCTCAAGAAAAACAACAAGATATTGCGGAATCATATCCCGTTTGGTGGCTAAAGTGCTGAACCAAAGGATTTGTATGCTGAGTGAAGCAACCATAACCAGCTTGGTGGACATAACGCACCTCTACTCATGCTGAACATCCTAAAGGAACTAGAAGGCCCGTCTGAGTCCGGACAAGCTGGCACGTTGCAGTTGGAGACAGAAGGGGTGAGAGTCCTCGCTGGGCCGGGCGTGTCCACCGAGCCGTAGGATCCTTGGAGCTCACGGGGGCTCATCAGCGGCTTGCCTTCATCCCCGTCTTCTTCTTTGTCCGCAACCTCCTCCCTGCCTCCCACATGTGGGTCTCCCCCCACCACAACGCCCTCGGCCTCCCCCTTCTCCAAAGGTGGTATGTCCCAATACATGACCACAATGGCCAGTTGGAGGAGAATCCACAGCAAGCACATAAACAACTATGGGGCAAACAGGGGCAATAATTTAACTGTGGTGTTATTGTTATTTTATTAAAATGAAGGGGTAGGATTTTAGAGCTATACTGTATGTAGTGTAATTTGTCAGTAAAAGTCTAAGACATCTGTCAGAATGTCAAATGCTCTGGAAATATAACCTCTGGTCTATAGCCCCTGCTGCCTCTGTATATTTGTATGTAAAATTAGATATTTTTCTTGCCATGCCTGAACATTTCTAACAATATTCCATGATTGGACCAGCAATTCTATCTTGCCTGTCAATCAAATTAAAGCATCGAGACAGAGCGCATTTCAGTCCCACCCACAACGGGAGATGGGGGTTGGAGATTCTACATTATCTCCATTGACTTTGCATTGCATTCAAATAAGATATCGTCATTTCTGACTTTTACCAAAGGACTGAAACGTACCTAAAAGCTGTTGTGTGACAGGATACACTACCCATAAGGTAAAGAACTAATGTACTAAGTGTTCATAACCTGTTGAACCGAAAAACCAAGGTTTACAGGAGACACAAGTACATACAGGCAAACAAGATGTGAGGCATATCAGGGAAAAAGAAGTCAACTGTGGGATCCTGACACTGATATGCCTACTGTATGTGCTGTGACTGCTTGACATAGCGTGCCAAAATAATCCTTCAACATGGTAAACTAGAACATGTTTGCGCTCTTTTCAGAATATGATGCATTGCGCTCTGTCTCTATGTGACACACACACACACACACACACACACACACACACACACACGACAACAACAGGTTTGTCAATGCACATCACATCGGCAGACCAAAAGGCTCCAGAGGGAGGGAGCGGAGGAGGATGGGTGGGCTTTTGGATTAATCATTCACACAGTATTGCTCTATATAGCTAGCTCTCTTTGCAATTCTGAAATCCTACCTTCCGCATCCTAAAGTAGCTAAAGGAGTTTTTATTTATCAACTTCATCATCATCAGTTGTCTTGTTTGATGTCATATAAATACAGCAGCGTCATCATCACAAAGCGTCTATAATCTGCACTCAACAAAGTTCACTGAAGGCATACATCCAAAATGATTGTTTTTTCACATACCCCAGGTGCGGTGTATTTATTGACCACAAATGGACCGATGTGAAAGTCGCACAATCTCAAGAATATGTTGAATGCTGGACCTGTGACCAAAAACAAAACATAAAAATTAGGGATGGCACCTATACAACTCTGAGATCGGAAATCGGTCCGATACTGACTTAAATAGCTGGATCGGTATCTGTGACAATTGGACAGTTGTAACTGATCCATGTGGATAATCCAATTTAATTCATTTACACGCGTAGGTCTACTGTCAAGCATCAGCCATGTCTAACCTACCCAGGCCACACTATCAGCAGAAAGTTTCTAAAATACATCTACGTCCTAAAATAGAGATTGGATGTAATTTACTTTGCAACTCAATTTAAAACTTAATTTAACACCGGAATCGGAACGGTACTCTGTATCGTCTGGTATCGGTATCGGGACTGAAAAAACTGGATAGTGCTATCCCTAATAAAAATAACATGCTAAGAGTTTATTACAGTGTTCACAACATTGGCCTAAAAAATTACCGTATTCATAATTTTATAGATTATCACTTCCACTGACCGATCAGAAGGCCAACTTGTCGGCTTGCCATAACTGCAGCAAATACTGTGGCCCTGTCCTCTGCAGCAGTGGTTCTGGTTAATAAGCCAAAGATGGATGAGCCAGCACCTGTGCCGATCCCTGAAGAAGATATTCAACCCTTTTTATACACACACCGTATAGCTATTAAGCATTTTGATAAAGGCTATATACTGTGTGACAATATCAGATTGTGTTAAGTGCTATGTACCATGTTAATTTGTATAAAACATTAAATAAAATATCACATGAACCATAATAGTAGTAAAATGTACAGTATCATTATAAAAAGGTATTCATTATTATATTTTTTAAACTCAATTATTTTAACGTTTCATCAGTCATGAGTATGATTCATTCTAAACAGAACTACATAGCAGGTCACTTACCTGCCACTAATCTGCTTGACAGCAAAAGCCACTTGGAATATCCCATGAAGTACATGAAGTTACCTAAGAATTTGAAGTAAATACAGATTACGGGCAAGACATACAGTATGCCTATATGGCATGCTGAGCTACCAGACTTGCCTATAAAGACTAGACCCATAAAGGTCTATTCAGAGAATCATAGTGTTTGGATTCAGACTCAATACACATGACTCACCAGCTATCTCAAACAGATTGGCGAACAGGATAATCTTCTTGGTGGTCCGTGTTCTGTCAGACCAGTGGCCAAATAAAGGACCTGATAGAAGACCACTCAAGCTGAATGCCGAAAGACTCAGACCCAGAAAGTATGGCACAGCATCCAGAGTTTGCAGGTATCTCCATATTGTAGGCAAAATTACAGCTGAAATTAAAATAGTAAATTATTACTATCCTATAAAAAGAGTTCTGAGGAAATTCTAACTGTCTAACTGGATATCAATATCCAGGTGAACTATGCTTAGTTTTGACATGATTATACTGTGTATTGTTCCTAGTTATAATCTAATCAAATCATTGTAGCTCCATCTTTCCATTTTATCCTCCTTGTTGAAAACTTTAAAATTTAAACCATTAACATTGACTTAACTTTAAGTATCATCCAGCCAAAGGCTGCTGCTGACAGAGTGCAATTACAATTAAAGTCCTAAGTCAGGAGATATACTTCATTGTGTAGACTATATTTGCTGGTCAGTAATTGGGGAAGGCCATGAATTGCATTCCAACTGACACAACGGTGTATTGTGTGAAATATAGCAATAGGCCTTAAAGCCTGTAGCCATTTAGCTAAACACTTTAAATTGTATTACAGTAAACAATCTCAAAATCTATCATGTTGTGCATATGATATAGGCTACTTTCTATAGGCCCTGCAATTACATAATCTTAATTGTGTAAATGGGTCAGTAAGGTGAAAAATAGCTATTGATTCTTGTCATAATGGTTAGTTAGGCTTCAGACCCGGTTTACCCTGTTCTATGGGTTTGCCCATGTTTCCACATTTGTATTCTATAATTTTACTAAAACAATATTTGGGCAGGTGCTTCAATGGAAAATAATACAACAAAAACGTTTGAAACCTTGAATACCTCAGATGTTCATAGTCATAGAGGAAGGTATGTGCAATCATAAGGTATACCTTGAAGCACATACCATTCTCTAAACCTGAAACATATTCTATGCAATAGAAACTGTTTCAATTATAAACAGGTATTCCATGGGGCGCCACCGGTAAAATGTTGCTTCCATTTAATACACGTATACATCTAGAAATCTAACCAAATTAAAAGGCTATATCATCTTACCATATTCAACACCACTCAGAAGAAAGATTAGCCCGATTGTGAAGTAAGTAAATTTCTTTTTGCGTTGATAATCCATTGTCTTTACTATAAACGTTTACCTGTCGTTAAAACGTAAGCATTATTAGAGCATTAGATACTGTATTTAATCCACGGGCAACTCTTCTAATAGATCCAACATCAGGGTCATGATGCGCACACACTGTATCAAGAAGGTGTCAAAACCTGAACCAAAGTGTCAACACCGCGTGTGACGCCTATGAGTATTAAGTGTGCTTGCGCTGCGTCAGCAAGTAATGCGCCAATCTCGGAAATGTCATAGTTCCCGTGTAGAAATAAATGTTATTAACAAAACAACCATGAGTAATTGCAACTAGTATGCATGCGGGTCTCTGCATACAGTTCTCCCAAAAAAATAAACAGCAGAAGCTACTAATCTTATATAATACATCATTGGGTAGAACTGGCAAGATACGCCTCCGTGTTCGCTTCCGGTTTTCCGACGGACTCATTTGGATCTCCGGGATGTATGGATTCTGCATTGTACTTGGAAAAATAGAAATAGAAATATAGCCTTGGTCGCAAAACAAGGAGTTTCTGCGATTTCGTCCCCATTTAATAATATTTCTTACCTGGGGCTTTATTCCATTAATAAGTATTTGACTCATGACCCCCATTAGCATGTCGCCGATGCTCTGTGGCATTAACATAATAACACACAAGGACATTTTACATAGCTCATACATATAAAAACAGTTGGCTGAAATATACATAGAAATAAAAATTTCATCTGAGAAATAAATACAAAATTAACAATACAATTCAACAGTCAGTTGAGAGTGGAGCAAAGGGTCAAACGTCATAAGCAACCTTGACGAGGTGGGTTTTAGGGATCTTGGCAAAGGAGGTGACCGTGGTGGCATGTCGAATGTGAACTGAAAGTATGTTCCAGAGTCTGGGGGCACAGCAGCTGAAGGCCCGAGCTCCCATGGTTAATAATTTCGGTCCCACCTCTAATTACACTCCATAGTCACCAAGGCTTTGAGGCAACATAATTATTTTGGTTCCACCTCTAATTACACTCCATATAGTAACATTTTAGTTTTCTGCGATCAATAGAACATTACAGTATATTTTCCACATATCAAACACCATCAATCTAATTTATCTTATATGATCTTGACAGTATAGACTCTTCCTTTGTGTTCCCAGACCCAGTTACTGCAAGGCTTAAGCAAATAATCTGGTGTTACTTTCTACACAGCCCTGGTTCTGTAAAGACAGTAAATGGGTCTGGGAACACAAGGAAATCTAGGTGCACACAAAATGGGCACCTAGAGTAGACCTTGAGTAGAAAAAATATTGCTTAATATCACAAACATTTTTAGTTTACAATTGCTGACCACACCTATAAATTACTTCCATAATAACACTGAAATAAAATACACCGTTTCACAAAACAGGCTTTCAATAGTGAAAAAATATATTACTGCACACTTTACTTTGTATAAAAAAACATTTATTTACAGTGTACCAACAGATGAGAGTTGCTTGAGTTCCTTGAAACAGTCTTGTACTTGCAGTCCATCTCTTAGGAAAATCTTACTTTTGTATTAATGACAAATAAAATAAGGCATATGCAGCTGTTTTCCATCTTCTTTTGAAGCATACCATATATATGCTCCCTACTTGGAAGTGTAATTTCTCAGTTAGGTGGTGACAGAATGTTTGTGACAGAATTTTTAACTGTGGAAGTCAAAGAACCGTGGCAGTGGGACACAGCTGGTGTTTAAAAAGCCAATTTTTTCATAAGCAGGTAGACCCTGGAGTCCACTTCAAAGCCATGGAGATTATTGGCATCTCCTTGGAGCCTCATGAGCAGACCCCCATAAGACACATAGGCAGAGCTGAAAGAAAACAGTAGATTAAAACAAACAAAAACACTTTTAATTTATAGAATGAAAACACAAATGAAAAAAAGTTTATTCATATTTGAACTTGATTTAACAAAACTCCCATCAATGCCATAGGGTGCTCCCTCATTAGATTAGGTCCACCCCACATATTGGAAATGCATTGCGAAGGCTAGGATATTGTTGTTGTGTGCAGTCTGTAGAAGTACCAGATTAGTTTTTCAGCGCACACAGAACGGTAAAATAGACTTCAAGGAGATATTTGTCAAATTTGGAAGAAAGTGTACTATCTAAAAATTACTTACTGTACCTTTAACTTCATAAAATAAATCAAACCAAAGAACATGGTGAAATAAATCTAATCACTTACAGGCGTGTGGCTGCTTCAGTGGAAGTCTCATCACCCTCAATCTTATAAACCTTTCCGTACATCACATAGTCAAACTGGTCTGCTCTGAAGAAGACATTAAAGAAGTCAGATGACAAAAAACAACAAAATATACACCTGCATAAATCATACAGGTATTTTTTATTTACCTAACCAGGCAAATCTCGCTGAGATTAAAATCTCCTTTTCAGGAGAGACCTGGTCAAGAAGTAGTTTAAAACAACATACAAAGTATAAAACATAAAATGAACAGTCAGTCAGACAGACACACACATTACATAAAAGCCTCATTAATCCACTGTGCAAATTAATTGCTATTAACAACCCCAATCTCCAACAGTCTATTGGTCCATTTACTTAAGAATTGATGACAATTTTCTTAAATGAATAAAGTCAGTAATTTTCAAAGAGTTTTGAAGAACACTCCAAGCGGTGGGGGCCGCAAACTTAAAATATGTTTTACCCAATTCTATACAGACATGAGAACAGACATTTGCCACCAATTCTTTAAACTTAATCTAGAATGTGCAATAAGTGCCTAAATTAGGATTTCATAAACAACACATACACGTTAAGGTTCCCATGTAGTATTTGCCACACAAGTGGGGCTATGTTAGGATGATGGCATGCCGTGATAGATACCTGGATGGTCGGTCATCCTGAGGATTGTACTCCCCATCATCAGGTGTCCCATCTTCATACAATGTGCTGGCTATGACCAGTCGGAACTTGTCACCTTGTTGAAAAGAGCACATGAGGGATTACATGGCTCACAACAATAATTATGTAATCGTTACATCTACACATCCAAAAATCAAGAACACCCAAAGAGGTAACTGATATATAATACAGTGTACCAAATACAATTCTATAACACAGGCAAAAATCAAATCTTCACTATTAGCATGAGTAAAACATTATACTAAAACATTGTAGATATTATGGCTTCTTACCAAGATCCACAGGATAGATCTGAATGTTTACATCCAAGATGAGATCCATTTTGAATGACTCACTTTCACAGTGTAGGCGAGAAACTGTAAATATTCCATAAATGTTTAGGTGAGTGAATGAAAACAATTCAACACAATTTAAATAATAATATAAAAAATATATTAAAATAAATGTTTTTTCAACATCTGCTAAATAAATTGAGTTATAGACAGAGGAAACTCAAAATTATGAATCTGTAGGTGCCCAGGAATTTGAGTGATTGACCACCAAAAATGGGTTAATTCCCAACAAGCCCAGCCTCCATATAACGTAATGTAAGATGCTTTCGATGAATGTATCTGCTAAATTACCTAATAAAAGTTAGACTTGCTTTCAAATGTTATAAAACAACTATACAGTGCGTTGCTAGTTCCCATGCTGTTTTGTAACTTAATTTGGTCCAAGTTTGTTTCTAAATCTGCAATATTCTAAACCTGTTGGCTGATACAATAGAAGAGCACGTGTCTCTGCGTTGCTGTTTTTACACCGTTGTGTGTTGCATATAGGCTCAAATCAGCAGAATCAGCTGGTGGGATCTGGGAAGAGTTTGCATCAACTAAACTGCTCAATCAAAACGCTACTAATCAAGGTTTAATTTTGATTGAAATCGCTCACCTCGGTCAAACTTTTTGCCGTCTGGATCAATGTCCTTCACGTCAAAAATATCTTCAAACAAAATTCCAGCCATTACGCTTTTGGTTTATGGTCTGTGCCTGGACAAAAACCATACATCAGAACAGCTTACGTTGATCCATATTGCCTCGATCGAAAGACACATTCACATTAATCAATATATTCAAAGCCAGTCGAAGTTGTAAATTGTAACCTTAAAATCGACTACAATTTCGTACATCTCAACTTGTTGTATGCTACACTACATGTTAGTGAATGATTAGCTGCTAAGGTAGCTTGTTGCTGAAAACTTACCTTAAAATAAAATATACGGTCTTATATTGTAAGCACTCAGACGTGTTATTTTGAAGAGTACTACTAGAGTTACTTGGTCAGTGTCTAGTTAACTAGTAAATCGAAAGAAAAAAAAAGATTCATTACTACAACAAAAAAAATGTGTGCATTCACTGCACAGTGACAATGTGCGTGACCCGTGACCTTTCACATATTATTGTACAATCACTTCCGGTTTAACAACAACACATTTTCATTGTAATAAACCAATATATTTGTGAAAATATTTTATACATAATCTATACAGTATAAAATGTAAACATTAGAAAATATTTAAATTATATTAAGTAAAATTGGTTAAACGTTCGTACGCTATGAATCTCTGAAACCTAATAGATGTAAGATATATCATATTCAAATACACCGTACAACAAGTATTCTGTTGTTTTCATGTGTGTTTTGTATCATTATTAATATGTATTTTCTTCTAATTTGTAAAATTGTCCTATATCTCTAGTTGGCGTAAAAGAAAATGTTTTACGACACTTGGCTTCACCTTCCAGCATGGTTCTCACACCTATCTAGTTGCTATGTGTTGGCGTCTTTACATGTACGGACTATTACATTAGCTAATAAGCTTGCTTCTTCTAAACTTTTATACAAAAAAGTAATTGCATGACTTACTTGACGCCTGAGGTGTTCATTACAGAATAACTGATGGACGATAAGGGTGAGGCAAACCGTTAGTTTTGTACCTTTCTGATGGTGTGTTGTTATGGTGATGTCGTGTACGACAGGGAGCTCTTTCACCTCCAGAGATAATATATTTTATTATTATAACATATTTGTTTTATATTTACTTACGGTACGGTACCGTAGATTATTAGATATATCGTGGTAACTACTTGTTATGCCACTGTGTTTTCCTCTTGCAAATTCGACAGTGCTCAGTATCTCAGTATCATGAACAACATTTGATGCTGTCTGCTGTCGTTTACCGTGTACCGTATCGTACCGTACCGTACTGTATGGGTCTTTGGTGCCTGCATGAATTCCAGACAGGTAGACGAGATGGGAGACATCCTGGCCAATGAAGCTGATCTTCTTGGGATGCTAAAAGAGGTGGGCTGATCTCCGTTATGCTAACCAGCATAAAGGCTTTAAAAAAGGCTCAACTCTAGTCTGCTACTATTTTGCTGATACAGCTATCTTTTGATTGATGTTTTGTTTTTACAGTACTTGAAATTTGGAGAATTTGATGAGACAGTTCGCAGTTTTGACAAGGAGTGCAAAAACAAAGGAAAGCTTGTTTCAAAGCCTCAAGGAAATACTCGCAGAGATTCTAAGATTCTTCTCATTCAGGTAACTGATCATTTTATATAGCATTTTCATTGGATAATGGACAAATATAGAAGTGGAACGGCTACAAATGAAACAACAAATACATACAATTCAACAAATATGCGCATGCAATTATGATTATTGTTTAAGATAAGATAGACATCCCTGAGGAGAAATTTAACACTACAAGTGTATTTGAATGATTGAACAATTCCAAGAATTTACTGATAAATGTCTTTCAGGGTTTTTATAATTGACTGACTTCCCTCCTCACTATCTCTCCACTCTAGAAAGATCTCTTGAGTTCATTTGATGATGGAGACTACAAGGTGTTTTTTGAACTGTGGACCGAGAACATTTCACATGATGTCAAAGATTTGGACTCCCAAGCCCAGAGGCTGGAGTTCTACCTTCACATCCACTTCACTATCTACCCACTGAAAAGCCACCCAGGCAGACATGTAGGTAGACTGCTATATCAGCAGCTGTAGGCATTCAGATACAGGCCAATTTACACAAGTGAAAGTGCTGCAATATTTTTTAAATCTGCATATTTTAAAGGAGATTTATGTCTAATTTGGACCTAGATGTCTATTCCCCATAGACTCCATATAAGGGGGGAAAAACAAGGGCCATCAATACACTTTACTTCATCCACAAGTATCTCAGGACGTAGGTAGTATTTTCTTGTTTGGATGAGAAATGTAGCTGTAATGGACCCATATAACTACAGTATAGTGAATGGACCACATGCATTTGTAAGAAGTGGATTACAGGTAATTCCCAATAAAACAATAAATGCACCCATCTCCTGGGATATATTAATGATACAGATTTCAAAACCATGTTTAGGTTGAATTAGAAAGGTTTGTTTGTTTGATGGCCCCCATTTTCTTCCATTATAATACATTTTTTGAGTGTTTTGATTGAAGAGATTGCAAGATCAGAACTCTTAATGCTTGTACTATTGAGCTTTTACATGTTCCCACTGCAATGGTTTGTATTCACCTTTGGTCAGCAGATGTCCCCATTGTGCCATGTAAGTGGTTATTAGTTACTGTAGTTACGTATTCACACCTCACTGAGTATGCTGTTTGATACTACAGATATGTAATGGTTAAATTGATGATTGAGACTCCACGGTCACACACTTGGAGGTTTATAACAGTACAATATGTTCTCTAGGACCGAGCTGAGTTTGAGGAAAGGATCTCCCACTTCAAGCATTACCTGGAGACCCGCGGTGCAGCCTTGAGCCAGACCACAGAGTTCCTACCATATTATGCTCTGCCTTTTGTGCCACACCCTGCAGTCCACCCTTCCTTCAGAGATATTTTCCAGGTGCCCGAGCTCTGTCCTTCAGTAGATTGTCCATGGATGCGTTGCTTAACTCCAGGTTGATATATTATATATATATATATATATATGAGGGTCATTTTTCCTCAGATGAGAGGGCCGTACATTCTTCACACTTTTTGCAGTGGGAAGAAAGTATTGTCCTGCACCTGTCACTTTCTAATTT
>JAODUE010001903.1:0-12118 GCA_027564755.1 Amblyopsis hoosieri
TATTTATATATATATATATATATATATATATATATATGTATATAAAAACCCTTGTAGAATATCTTGACGCTATTGTCAGATAACCACTCAAACGTCCTGTGTTTCCCTTTAACATTCCAGTTATTCGACAAAGCCTTAATTTCTGGCCATCCTCGGATTTAATTAACGGAACAATAACAAAGAAATGGCATTACTGTTGCTGATGGGAATTGAATCTCAGTAATTAAATATTGTATAATGTTAGAGGTTAAGTTGTGAATCTGCTGAATGTAACAGTGCCCGTTCCATTCACATGTCCACTGCATGAAAATGGCAGAACATTTTCTTCGCTTCTCTATTCTAGGGGAATCAACAGATAGAGAAAGATGGAACGATTGAGGGTAGGAGGATAAGGGGAGAGGCGAAAAGAAAAGAAAAACAGAGAGAGGGTGCGGGTGGAAGGTAACGGGTGAGGGGACGCACACAGCCCCCAGCACTCTTTAATAACCGGGGCAGCGGCGGTCCAGGAGCAAGAGATGAGCAACCCAGTGGACCCTAGAGGAAGGGCAATGGGGTCACACAACGTAGAGGAAGAAGAAACACGACATCACACCCGCAGGAGATTGATGTGTTTCCTAGCAATCTACAAGCCCATAAAACAAAGGCCATGGTCTGTGGCCGGGCTTAAAAACCAACCAGGGAATTGGTGCACAAAGGTTCATCTGCCACTGTCATAACACTGCAGCATGACAACACAACCTAATAGCATTCACATATACGCACACAATTGCCGTTGTAGGGCCAGATATCAAGGCTGAGGTGAACTACATTTAACATACGCATCCAGAGGAAAAAAAGCAATCAGAGTTATAATTCCTGTATTGAAATGTAAAACTGTGTCAATGATTCTCCCTCTTTAATACGGTATACACATAGTGAATAAAACTAGCATCAAATGTTCAAAAGGCTCTTTTCAAAGGGGCCATTTGACTTTTGACAACTTCCACTGTAGGAATTTCTGAGGCCCAAGGTAATGTTCAGTATTTCAAAGGAACGTTTGTAATGACTCCCTAGCACTTCTCTGCTGATGCAATATTTACAATTAGGACTAGCTACTGTATGAAGACACAGGACACAGACCTGTATATTAGCCTTATAATATAGTAGATATATATAGTTTAAAATAATGAACTATACATGTACTGTATTGTGCATTACTATAACACAGGAACATCAAAGAGCATTTTGAACTGTTGGTGCCTTGTTTCACTGTACAGAGGATGGTTGCGTGAACATCTTCAAAGGGAGACTATTCTTATTAATCATGTCTATGTCAACAGTGAGGAAGTGAGCCAGGAATACATTAAATACAGCCCAGGCTTTGATTATGCAATAATCACAGAAAGCTCTGCAAATGTCATGCCATCCTTGAACTTAAATCAGAATCACTGTATCTGGTCAATATGACATTATTGTGTTTTAAGATAGAACACAGATGTCTATATGTCCACTCAGATAATATCCAAAAAGTTAATATCCCAAAAAAATAAACACACTTCTCATCGTTCATGATCTTGTTTTAAGAACTGTCAACAAAGTCTGCTGAAAAGGAAATTCCTGATTCAACAGTGCCCCTAGTGGAATGTGTCTATAATTGAAAGTGCCTAAACACCTGCAGTATACATAGTCCATAGCAGACACTGCAGTATGAACACATTAATTACCTGCATACAGACACTCGTGGTGCTGATATTGAGCTTTTCTCAAAGAGGAGAGTTCAAGTCTTATCCTGGTAATATGGTTAATCAATTATAAGTCCTCTTCCCCTGGGGGTATTCACATTAACTTGAGTATAGGTTTTCACTTAGAGTGGATCAGTGATCTGCAGTTGTTTCCCCTCCAGACTACTTTCATTATCTAAAATGAGAGAATATTGAAAGGGGCACCAAGGTGCATGCGTGTGTGTGTGTGTGTGTGTGTGTGTGTGCGTGAGTGCGTGCGTGCGTGTGTCTGTGTGTGTGTCCATTGACTATCCATCACATATCATCAAATGTATTTAACCATCTACCAATATACAGTATTTCATAAACTGCAAATATTCTAGATTAAACAATGTGTTTCAGATAATGTCAGCATCCAGCAGAATACAATTAAAGGCTTGATACTATGAATCTCACAACTGTTTGCACTGAATCACATCCATAACCTGTTCCCTACCAGAGCAGTGGCTTCTGCGTGCAGCTAGTATTGCTAAAAACAAACAAACAAACAGGGTAGAGAACAAGCAAGATGCAGACTAGTGAAGCATAAAACTAAGCCATATTTTTCATTTGAGTAATAATAAATACATAGCCTGTTTTCCAAATAAGTTCAGGATTTATATACTTTCTTATTTGCCTAAGGACACACAGAGAGAGAGAGGGAGAGAGAGAGAGAGAGAGAGAGAGAGAGAGAGAGAGAGAGAGAGAGATAGTGACACCTACATTTCAAGTTCAACAGAAGCATGGCAGACTGAAGCAAATGTATTTCTCCCTATTGTTTTTATTTTCATTTTTTAATCATCAACCAGGTGTTGCATGTATACAGCAGTGGGTGAGTTTGGCATAATTTCCAAATTTTGCATTTGACTTGGCAGTTTGCAAGTGAACATTACCAACTACAGTTCAGGAACTAACATTTTGGAAAGCCAAAGGGATCCAGACTCACAGGAAAATAAATATTCCTCTGGTGGAAATGACTCTTAAAGATGCCTGAAATTACAGGAATGTGGGCTGTACGTTATGTCAAAACCAATTTGTAGCTGGGTTGGCACTGCAGTGCAGATAAAGGTTCAGACAGGTGCACAGGGTTGTCAGTTTGGTTTTGACAAGTCATTCTGGAGGTGTCTTTGGGCTTATTAATTTAAAGAAAGATCTATCATGAGGTGTCTCCTTTCACCCACCCACTTTCTCCCAACATCCAAGTGGATGTTTTTCCACACAGGTACTCATCCTAAAAATGGCAGACGGCACCGTTGCGTAAGACTCTGTTCATTGTTGAACGGGCTTGAGTGACGGGGAACAACAGAGCAGATGTGGCCTCCGCTATGGCACATTGTCCCATCTCCTCCGCTTTACATCACTTTATCGTAGTGCTCTCACATGCTTTCCCCACCACCCTCCAGCCTCACGTCACCTCCAGAATATTCCGCGGCCTCCCTCTCCATCACCAACCCCCTCCGCCAGTCTATTCCCACCCAGCACTTCATCACAGTAGCAGGAAGCCCTGGAGATGTCGTCCTGCTAAGGAGTGATGTAGTGGGCTGTGTTAACAGACCCTCTTGGCCACTATTATTAACCAGGCCAAGGCCTAATTTCTCAGGCAATCGCACAAACACAAACACATACACTCAAAAAAAAAAAAAAAATAAAATAAAATATACGCTCAAAGACAAACACACGCGGTTCTTCCGTTCTTCACTGCAGAGACAGGAACAGCAGACATTCAGTGTTTTCTTTATTAAGAATTAATGTAGCAGCAATTGCTATCTAAGATCATGATTTGCTGGGTGAATTAATGAATCAGCAGCAGTGCATTACAGTTAGGACAGGACTATTTCTCCACACTTTCACAACTTCAACGGCCAGTGATATAAACCAGGATTATTACCACAGTATGCAATATTCAAACAAGAGATTTGTCATCTAATGAAGAGAATTACATTTCAGACTACATGTATAATTCATCCCCATGAACCTAAATCCAATGCTAGGCGCTGCAGACACAGACTGCAGATGAAGTACAGACACATGCACGCACACAAACCACCCACCACATGAGATGGTGTGTGCACACCACATTCAAAGTGCCCGCTACTCTCAAACTATACATTATACATGCCTAGTTCATAAACAGATGCTTTTAAGTTTGTAATGCGTACAAGGCATATGGTGATATTGTGACGTAAGCATCTTCAAATGTGTCAGTCTGTGTCAACTTTAACTAGGATATTTTCTGATTTTCTTCTGTTTTTTATAAATATTTCTTATATTATAAACTTTGGCCCTCTGTTGATGTGTCCAGCTGTGCTTTTTCAATCATTGGCTCAACTAGTATTCTTTCGTTATCAGCAGCACCGCTTCCACTGTGATGCACTCCTCGCCTTCCAGTGTTGAGTGTATTGAATTCCTTTACTCCCTCGTACAGCTAGCGCTGCTAGCTAGGAAGCGGAGTAAATATAACTGCCCCCTCTGTAGCCCACCGAGGCATTGATTTATAGCGGCCTACTGCAGCTGGGAGCTACAAAGCTGGAGGCAGGTCAGCGTATTCATAGAACAAAAGTATAGATGATGTTGTTACACTCACATCAAGAAGCCCGGAAATAGTATAGTCAATGCAGGGTACTGTAAAGGTGTCTATACCAGATTAAATCTGCCAAAACAATGCACCGTCTTTACCAATATGTACTGTATATCTTGTTATACAGTACCTTTAGTAACTATAAATGTTTGTATTTTGTACTTTTTTAGTAATATTACAATCTTTATATATAAAAAACTTTTCTGTAACCATTTATTGTGCACTGCAGCTATTCTACAGGCAGTGAAAAAGCATGCTTGTTGCTCAGAAAACAGAATGAAAAGATGTCAAGTAATGTGTAAACAGTAAACACCGACAAGCGTGGACAATGCGGAAGAGTGGAGAGACTTTAATGAACAGGTAGTGAGACAAACTATAGGAATTATAGGGAACTATAGGAGAAGAAAGAAAAAAAGATAAAAGAAAGCGAAAGAGAGAGCAAGATAAAGATTGGAAAAGGAAAGGCCTACAATATGTGGGGAGTGTGTGTGTATGTGTGCGTGTGCGCGTGTGCGTGTGCATGTGCGTGTGCGTGTGTTGCCTGAGTCAGTGGTGGTGATGTCTGGCATGGTATCAGTCCATATGATCAGACCACGGGCATCACTTTGTTCCTCCACTGATAGCCTCAAGGCCTCGCTGACTGGTGGCCGACTGAAGAACAACAAGCCAGGGAGAATGCCAGGAAATGACCGATGTGAGGCAATTAAAACTAATGAGAAACAGTGTAACATTAGCTTTTCTGGGGGTAGGAGGGGTAGATCAGTGAAAGGTAGATGGGTAAAATATGATTGTACGACACACACGATACGCTGGACCTACTGGCCAGATAGAATTCCTAATTGTGACAAAGTGCTTACGAGTGTTGAGTTTCTCCGGAGTGGTTTTCTAAAACGGCCTACCAACTTCTGTCCTTCTCCATGCGATTCCTTTCACGACCATGTGCGGTTTAAGTAGGGTAAAGACACCCTCTTGACATCCGACAGTCGGATATTATTATGATCGTTGAATATTGACCGTAGCGTGCATCAGAGGACAAATCAAACATCAAAAGGCTTGGCTATAAAGCGGCAGTGTTTGCAGAAATGGAAAGCATTGCGACGCATCAGCTTTCATCTTGTAAAATAATAGGCCAGTCAGCCCTGTTAGGAAGACATGGCTGTAGAGTGCAAAGGAGACGGGTTTGTCTGTAGAAGCTTTTAGAAGCTGTCACTCTTGGAAACATGACAGCGTCTCTAAAAATAATGCTAGCTTATGAAGTCAATGTCACAGGCTCAGGGCGTGTTAGGTGTCTACTTAGGAAACTGCAGTCAAGGAAAGAAAAAACAACAAAATGTTTGTGGTCGCGCGCACGCGCATGCGCACACGCGCACATGCACACACTCTGACTGTCTTTGATTTCACTGTCAATCAGTAACAAAGAATTAGTGTAGAACCCGGTCATTGTTTTCTACTTGGTCGGCTGTTCTTGATGTGTTTTGTTTTTTTCATTAATTAAGTACTGGTGTAGTTAGCTAGATGTCAGTCACTCTTCATTTGGAAGTGGCCATCCGTTCAGCTTTGTCTGTCCGCCGTTATCTCACCAATGCCTCACACCAAAAAAATCACAATTAATTTGTTGGATTTAATTATGCGCAATTTGGCGACTCCATTCTTAATAGCTGTCAACCTGATGACACTGTGAAAATGTAAATATGTGTGGAGGGTTTGTTTAGTGTGGGAAGACTGTATTTGTGTTTATTAACTGTGATTTGGCTGCTGAAATGGTTTCCAACAATTCAATTATGGCAAAAAAAAGCTGTTGAGAAAAACTGGTTGCATAAATGGTTATTTATATTTATTTATTTGTGGTGGTTTACTCTCTGTGTATGTGTGTGCGTGTGCGTGTGTGGGGGGGGGGTTGTTTCTGTTTTATGTTGCCTGCTTTGTATCTGCAGCATTTCCCCTGTTTATTTCTTCTATTTTCCAAGCGGGGTGGTGAGAACCCCAAAGCTAGTCTACAGTTGCTGTGATGATGCACTGCTCTGTTAGAATAGCTCTATGTTCATATTTATGCCATACACAGCTACATAGTTAGCCCTGCTGACATGCTACTGTCATTATTCTAACTCACCGTGATCTACAAACGTTCTAATTGTACGTCACTTTTTATTTACATAAATAATGCAGGCAAAGTGCAATGCAAGCAAAATGCGAGGAGAAATCGGTTTAATTTGATAAAAAGTGTATTAGCTTACATTTAGCTTGCAATAGCTGACTATACTTAATGGATACCATTATATTTTTGACCCACAAACACTAATTATGTAAACCCTGTTCGAACACAGTAGGAGGGTTAAATGTATGGATTACCTTCAAAACAAGCCTGGTATGAAGATAAATTACAGATAGAGTGAATGGATATGGACCACGACATGTAATTTCAGTTTAGAAATTATTTACAGATACAGTATGTCCTTCAAATGCCATTGTGTTTTAACCATGAACACTTGCAATAGGTCTTTTTATAGTACTTTTAAACCTAAAACATATTGGTAAAGAAATAGAGCCATTCACTGACCTGTACAATGAGATCAATTCTGTGGTAATCCACTTCAAATAAATGCACTAATGCCCCTAGCAAAGCCTGGCTATATAGTGGCCTATAGCGTGAATGTGTGTATGTGTGTGTGTGTCACCATGGACCTGCTAGCCTGTGTGTTTGGAATTCTCTCTACTAAAGCCAAAATACCCCTTTAAGTGTTGATATGCAACCATTTACATTGTGGAATGAAAAACACATTTGGATTCAGAAACAGTCTCCAAGCCCTGTTATTTGCCGTCACTTTCAAATCAAAATCAATTTCCTCTGCTGTTGTTGTTCTCATCTTTGGCTGTTTCCCCCCCTAGAAGTGTGTCTGCTGAAAGGTTTTCTCTGCAATAGCCGAGATGCTGTGTGCGTGCGCACATATATGTGTGTGTGTGTGCATGCGTGTGTATGTGAGGGAGAGAGAGAGAGAGAGAGAGAGAGAGAGAGAGAGAGAGAGAGAGAGAGAGAGTAGTAAATGGATGATGGTGGAGAGCAGGCCGCACTGACCTAAGTATTACTCACTGCTGAGCTGCTGAGTTTGTTTAGAACAGGATAAAAGTGCTTATAAAAAAGCCGGATAACACCCCCCCCCCCCCCCCCCTTGCATCCCCCACCTCCACACACACACACACACACACACACACACGCTCACACATAAAACACTGTTGTGTTGCTGATGCTTGTTGTTGATGTGAGCTTTGTCTTGTCCTCACCGTGCTTGATCAGATTGGATGAGATCTCCTCTCTGCCACTGGCTGCCACACTGTCATGGAGCGGGGATACAGATCTGTTAGCACACCAGACAGACAGCACTTAAAGCCTGCTTAAAAAAACGTGTGTGAACGATGTAGTACATACCACAGGGATGCTAACAAGACATCCTGTCATGTATAAAGCTCCCGGCACTAGAAATGCAAAGAATTTAATACCATCTTAAACAAAGGCGACTCACTCAACCCCATTTGATTTGACTGATGTCCCATCAGAATGTGATAATTTGTTACATATTTCAATAAATAGTACGCCTTATATAAATCAATATAAAATGCAGCGTGCGTAACATAACAGCTGTTTACCAAGTGTCTAAACTACATGTTTAGAATTAATAGAGCTATTGTGCATACTTTGAATTTCCCAAACATCTTTTACATTTAAATCCACAGCCACCAACCCACACACACACACACATCCCCGACAGATAAACCTGTATTGCATTCACATAAATGTATGTGACCAATATGGAGATCTACATACTTGAATCACTTCCCTTACAACACATGCTGTAAATGTAAAAGAACAGCTGTTAATCGGAAGGTAAACACATAAGTACAAATATCTGGAGCTTCCACGCTGTGTTTTCGTATTCCTCTGCGCTTTAAAATCACAGAGACACCAACAAAACCACCGGGTTACAAACAAATTCAGCTCGGCGATGGCTGCAGGCATCACTGCTAGCTTTACATCGGCGGACGTTTCTCGTATGGATCACAGAGACCAACAGAAGACAGAGCGCTGGCCATTATTCCCACCGCAACAGAAGCGCTTCATAACTCAATAAGAACATGGCTGTTGGTGATTTATGCTGTGGACCGCACCAGTCCGTACATAAATCACCGAAAGCTCACCTATCGCTTTCACTTATTCATGCTAGCTATTATTTATACCGCCACCGTCTGGCCTCGTGTGATCAATATCCTTAATTCTAATTACATCTCAAGCACTCACCACTCTGCTTGTTGGAACAACACATTTGCGTCCAAAATGTTAATCAACAGACTCACAGGAGAGGTTCAAAACCACTGAAGGAGAGAAGGCGGGAAAGGGAGCGATTAAGGTGGCGTGCCGAGATGTAAAAATGAGGTTTCCGTGCCAGCCATGACCCGAAATGCCGGCGAGAGCGGCCGTAATCTGTCATGTTCTGGTGAGGGTCCGTAATGGCGTAGAAGAAAGGCCGGGACCTGTTGAATAGAGCAGGGGATGGGGGGGGATCAGCCTCACCAAACAAACAAGGCTTTGACACAAAGCTAAGCCGGGCCTATTGACACTCTCCATACTGGTTATCGCTCCTTCCATCACCTGTTGACTCTACCACTCAGCGGACTTTAGACAAGGATCAGATTGAAGCTCAAACCAAAGCCTTGTGCTCACACAGCCCAGTATGCTTCTGGATGCTGTAGGGCTCGCCATGTGATAAGGTCGGCTCGCGGCCTCGCTTCCTGCTGCTCGGCCTAATGTTTAACTTAGCTAACAACAGCGGCGTTGACAGTTAGCGGCGTAAACACACTTTGATTCTCTCTGTGGTGGCTAGTGATAGCTTTTCAGAAAAAAACATGGCTTAAAGTGTGGATGTTTGTGTGTTGGTTGCCTCTGATGAAAGCTGACGTGGACAGCGGTAAGGGCCTATGCGTGTGACTAGTGATAAGAGATCTAATCCACTGTGTAGCCAGTAGGACACAAAGGCAGGGCCAGAATTTCGAATGCATGAGTGTCTGCGGTGTTGAAAGTGAGAGACAGACAGACAGACAGACCGAGGCAGACAAAAGAGTTGCATTCTGCAGCAAACCACAGGTAAATAAATCGCTCTCTCCCCGTGGCGGTCATGTTCAGGGATGGCGGGAGTTCCCTTCATCTGATGCTTGCCCACAAAGGATTATTCACAATGACAACCATGTGTGTGTGTGTATGTGTGTGTGTGTGTGTGTATGTGTATGTGTGTGTGTGTGCGCGTGTGTGTGTGTGCATGTGCGTCTGCTGTTTACAATAGGAATAAAGTGCCGGCATAATCCAAAATCCTGCTGTGGCAACACGGAAGCAATGCATAGTTTCTTTAATCTAAAAAGTTTAGGATGAGGAAGAGGAGAAGGGGCTGAGGAGGAGGGTCAGAAGGAGGAGAAAGGACAAGCAAGGAGAACCACAGAGAGCAAACTCAAATCCCAAGCAATTACCTGAGACGTTGCCACACACAGATGCATACAGTCGTGATGTTATCAGCCCTTTAATGCATGTCATCATTTCTTAATGTTTGTCAGTGTGCTCAAGGGGAAGCCATTCAAACATACAAAAGTAAACTGTGACAGGATGGAAAGAAAGACAGGCGAATAAAAAGACAAGGAACAAAAGACAACAACTGAAAGACAGAGGTTGTTCACAGGGTCTCGTAATAGGGGCAGCGGCGTTGCTCCAAATTTGTTTCAGAAGAATGCAAAAATAATAAAAGACGGAGAGAAAGGAAGAAAAGAAAGACAGAAAGGCACGCTGAATTGCCATCCCCCCACGCCCTCACATCAACGTTTGCTTCACTTTCGCTAAACAAGATCGGCCTGCTAATTGTTTAGCTAATTAGCCTTCATATTAAACTCCAAACAAATCATGTCACGCGCTCCCATTATCAATCCACCACAGTGGATGTTCCTGTCAATAAGGAAAGTCGAGTGCGCGTTGGGAAACGGGGTGGCGGAGGGCAGCGCAGAAACACATCATAGTTGCTTAATTTGATGATGTCTCTCCGGCGAGAGCGATGTGGGCGTGCTACTGGCCCACATCTATCTTGCTGTCTCTCCGCGTGAATGTGTTTTTAACCACTAGATCATTGTTGCAATGCTCCAGTGGCACTGCTCTGCTCTGCCTGCCGCATCGATCCTCACAGCTTCATTTACAACACTATGGATTTCTGCATCAGAACGCAGGGGGGGTGGGGGGGTTGGGGAGAGCTGCACGAGGGAGAATGTGTGTGTGTGGGAAGGGGGGGAGGGGGGGGGGAGAGAGAGACAAGAAATGTCATAGAAGATGTTGAAACAGACAAGGACATAAACACACAAACGCTTTGCGGAGCACAACGCACCTCATCTAAGGAACATAAAAGCAATGCTTACATTTAACCAAACAGCACTTTTCAAAAGGCAATCCTCAGAATACAAATCATTATTGCATGACAGTGACACACATTATTCATGTATGGCAGTTATTGCTTGTGTAATGGCATCAGATAAATAATTGATAGCCATTTGCAAATGCACAAAGCGTATATTGATGTAATTTGAGTCCCGGCATATGAAGTGGTTCTAGTTAATGTATCTGGGGGGGGATTTATAATTCATCAATTCTCTGCAGCTCTGATGATTGGGGCTTAGCAATAGGGATGTGCCTGAGAGACAGAGAACAAGGAAGTGGACCCTGTGAAGTTACACAGGTCAATCCACTGAGGCATATTTTAACATCTGCACAAATTAACTAACGATCTCTTTCCTTCTCCTTCCCTCCGTGAAATTCAGAGGCTTGAGATCTCTCTAATCCAGGGGATAAAAGGAGATTTATGAATGTCCACTGCTTTACGAAGCCACGTGAAGGTGCAAGTGATCATCATTGGCCTCAGCTTCCAACGTCCTGTTTTCACAGTAGGTACTGTAACTAGCTGAACGAAAACAAAAATATCTTCTCAGAGGGCAATAACAGCAACTGACAGCCCCAATTTGGTGGTACTTGCAGTCATTTTGCATTACTTTTGCCTATTCAACCATTTACTTAAAAGGAGATAGTCAATTGAAGTGTGTTGTCCAAGGTATTCATAATACATAGGCTGAGCGAGATAAGGTATGATTTAAGATCAAAGAAAAATGGTTTGTTCTTTGACTATAGCCTGAGAACAATCCAGTCACTGGATAAAATGGGTTAATGTACATACTCACCGCTAGAACAAGATAGCCAGGAATGTGAAGACAGATCACTGGAGCTTTAATCAGCTCCACATGCTGAGACACACTAATGCAAGCATTAGCATGCATGCGCGCACACAAACACACACACACAGACGCATACAGACAAAAGTGTTTCATACTGTGCACCCGACTGAAACTACAGGTAAGAAAATCCTGGTGCACACACAGGATAAGGTCTGATTTACCCCGTCATGAGAGTCGTAGGGTTCAGATTATCCTGTCTGTGATTTGACCAGAACAGAAATAATCAAAGTCAGCTCAAGGTTGCCTCCATTTATAATAATAAATATCCATCCATCCATCTTCTCCTGCTTATCCGGAGTCGGGTTGTGGGGTCAGCAGCTCCAGCAAAGGACCCCAAACTTCCCTTTCCCGAGCCACATTAGAAGGCTCTAACTAAGGGATCCCGAGACGTTCCCAGGCCAGTGTAGAGATATAATCTCTCCACCTAGTCCTGGGTCTTCCCCGAGGCCTTCTCCCAGCTGGACGTGCCTGGAACACCTCCCAAGGGAGGCGCCCA